>JBBPMU010000195.1:0-40832 GCA_038090475.1 Wakefieldia striispora | reverse complement strand
TAGGAGCGAAGACCTCGAGGAATTCGAATCCAGGACGTTGTGAGAAGCCCTGGGCGACCAGACGACCCTTGTAGCGCTCAAAAGAGCCATCAGCGCGATATTTCTTGGTAAAGACCCACTTAGAACCGATCACTGGTCGATCCTTAGGCCTATCAATGAGAGTCCATGTCCCATTCGTCTTATGAGCAGCTAACTCGTCCAATGCGGCCTGTCTCCACTCAGAAGCATCGTCTCGCTTCATGGCGTCCTTATATGACCGAGGGTGTGCAGTACTCGCTCCAAAACAATGCGCTAAATCAGCTTCTTCATCATCCTCGTCATCTGAATCGTCCATGAGCTGAGCAGGGCTGAGTTTCCACCATTCTCGTGGACGCTGACGATTCCTGCGAGGTAGACGTGCTCCAATACCCACCGGCTCAACTGCTGGGGCAGGCTCAGGCGACTCAGGTCGATCTGGTAATGGTGCAGGCGCAGCAATAGGCGAGTCAGGTTCTGCATCATGTTCAATAGCAGCTGGAACTGCAGGAGGGGCCCCCCCAGGATGTAGAACCACAGGAACATCAGGGATATGGTCGTCCTCATCGTCCTGAGGACTATCGAGGTCTGGTGGATGATATGGGGCAGAGACTGGAGCAGAAGTTGTTGGAGCAGGCTGTGATGATGAGAGAGTAGTCCGTTCATCAAAGTCTGCGCGTTCTGAGATGATAGTGCGCTTTGTGGTGGGGTTGTAGAACTTCCAGCCCTTGTACCCATCTGGATACCCAATAAAGACGCATTTCTCATAGTGAGGACGAAGAGGTTGTCGCTTGTTGTTCTGGATATGCACATATGCAGTGGATCCCCATACACGAAGGTGGGAGACATCTGGTTTGCGACCATGCCAGAGCTCGAAGGGAGTAGTATTGTCCAATGCAGCAGTAGGACAACGATTCCAGATGTGGACGAGTGCAGAAAGTGCTTCGCCCCAGAAGGACATGGCCAGGCCTGATTCCTTCAACATCGCAGTAATGCGCTCAGAGAGCACCCTATTGGCACGCTCAGCAACTCCGTTTTGCTGTGGACGCGCTCGGACAGTGTGCTGGTGCTCTATCCCGCACTCTGTAGTAAATTTGAGCATTGCATTGCTCATATACTCGCCACCCTTGTCGTCTCGCAGGGTTTTGATCTTTCGCTCCGTCTGGTTCTCTGCAAACGCCTTGAACTGCTTAAAAGCGTCGAAAACGTCCGATTTCGCTCGAATTGGCAGAACAAAGCGATATCTCGAGTAGTCGTCGATGAATGTGACCCAGTAGCGATATCCAGAGAAGGTAGGGTATGGGACTGCATGTACATCGGAGTGGACCAGTTCCAGAGGGCGAGATGCACGAGATTGCGAGCTAAGAAAGGGATTTGCGCTCATCTTGCCAGCTAGGCATGGTTCGCAAATAGGATCAGGCAATGACTTGCTGTCGAGCTTCATGCCAGTGACAATGCTTCGTTCATGGAGTGATTTGATGTCGGCAATGTTGTGGTGTGCAAATCTGCGATGCCAGAGGGCCAAATCGAGTGGTAAAGTCGTCGCAGGGCGAGCATACTCAGTGGCAGACTCAGTGGTGCCATCCAGAAATGCTGCATTATGACTATTGATGGTTGCAACGAAAAGTGGCGGTCCAGAGGCACGAGAGAACGTCATATGCGTCGCATTGATATTGACAACAAAGGAGGAGCGACGAGTAAGATACAGGACAGCCAGCAGGTTGTTTCGCAGCTCAGGAACATGCAGGACATTCGAGAACTCTACTGCTCGACATGTCTTCCCATCAATGACAGGATGGAACACCACAGACCCAACTCCAGCCGAATAAACGATGGTATTGTCGGCGAGCTTGATTGGGATGCGTTTGGGGCTATAATAGTACTCCAGCCGAATAAACGATGGTATTGTTGGCGAGCTTGATTGGGATGCGTTTGGGGCTATAGTTGCGCAGCCAGTGGCGATGGGGCGTCATATGAGAAGTGGCCCCCGAGTCTGCATTCCAATCATAGTCAGCATCGAGCTGAAGCGGCGAGAATGGATCGGATGGATCAATGGAACGAAGACTTGCATTTCCTGCTCTCTCTGTGACGTCCTGAGTGGGTGTAGATGGTGTGGTCGCAGCCTGGGCCTGCTCTGGCTTCTTCTCCTTGTTCTTCTGCGACTTGTAGTACTTCTTCGCTCTCTGGAGCGAATAGCACTTGCACTGGCAGTGTCCTGGCTTCTCGCAGAACGAACAAGCCGCATTCGGGTTACAGCTGCACCCAGACGAAGCAGAAAGCGCAGAGTCGGTGGGAATAGATGAAGAACCATCAGAACGAGGGCGACGATTGATTTCCTCGGTCTGGAACGCAGCCTTGACCTTATCCTTGTCCAGGTCAGTAATGAGAGCAAGGGAAGTGACGAAATGATTGTATTCTGGCCCCAGAGAGCGAATCATGGCCATACAGCTCAACTCATCGTCGAGTTTGCTGATATCGAAGGTGGAGCTGCGAAGGTCCTTAATCCGAAGCATAGACTCTTCAACTCGAGCAGCAAGCGCAGGTAAAGACTCCTCCGGACGCTTCCTGATGCTGAAAAACTCGTCATAGGCAACAAAGCGACTACTGGCTTGCTGCTGGACGAAGACCTTCTTAAGCGCAGCCCAGGCCTTAGTGGGGTCGTCCTGGTCCGCTCTAATGTGGACTTGCTGGTCCAGAGCAATATTGAGCAAGAGCTCACCAGCAGCCTTGTCCTGTTTAATGTCCCAAGCAGTCTGCTCTGCTCCTGGGCTAGTGGGACGAATCTCCTTGCCATCGACGAGTCGCCAGAGGCCTTTGGAACGAAACAGGGCTTTCATCTCCTCGCTCCAGGTGACATAGTTTGTTCCAGAGAGAGGCTGAATGCGATGGGAGTGGGACTGGTGGTCTGAGGACATGTAAAGCGACTAGAGCGCAGGGCTCATAACCTGTTAAACAGCTGGAGTCGCACAGCTGGAGTCCACTGTCAGAAACTATTCATTGAATGAGATACAGAGTACATTACCTGGAGTCCACTGTCAGAAACTGAAGAAAGTGTCTTAAGACAGTGAACTCTGAACATGATGAAGTCGAACCAAACAACACAAAACATCTAAATATGGAAAATGGCTCCTTAGAGCGCACACTGCACAATCACAAGCTCTAACACATAAAAGGAAATACCAAAATGAGAAGATGGAGTTCTGTAATTGAAAGTGAAAATGCAGAGTTCCATATATCATATAAGGAAATGGATAAAAGAGGACTGCTGGGCACAGGAAAGTAGAAACTCCTGGTTAATCCATAAATATGGGAAATGGCTAGTTCCTGTGTGAAGATCAGAAATTGTGATGAAATGGGCTCACCATTCCCATGTCAATGGTTTCCCAGGTCAAGTCTCTATAAGCCATGGGAGGAAAGGTCAAATCAAGAGCAATCATAAAAATGAGTAAGGAAGAAAAACATATCCATGTCTACTTCATCATCTCCTAGTAACTGTCTTCAGACAATCTCAGACTCACATTCTCAGGTGTCCTCTTCATAAACCATAACAGTTTGCATCAAAGGTTATTCTGTAAGATGTTGTATGTGAAAGGTAGTGAACAATATAGATCACCTTCTGCAAATGTTCTTCTGTAGGGTTTGCAGAGAACTGTGACATCTTGATAACAGAGTAAGCAAGGTCTGGTCATGTTCCAAGAGTTGACTTCCAAAGTGTTCCACAACCTTTTGGGCATATTGAGTTTGGTCTAATCACAAGGTTTTCTTTTTGTAATCATGGACAATCCTAAAACCTAGGTATTCATTGGCTGTTCTCAAATCTTTTGATTCCTATCAATTCATGAAGGTCTTCTTGTGTTTGCAAATAGAGTGAGGCTGTTTCCTAAGAATAGAGCATCATCTACATAGAAAACAATGATGGTGGTGCCTTTTCCTTGTTTCCTGAAATATACTCTGGGATCTGTAAAAGACATTTGAAACCTATTTGTTTGAGGCATGTCATAGATTGATCATCTAAGCCTGCAGACTTTATTCTCTTGTCCTGGGACTATGAAACCTTTGGGCTGAATCATAT
Organism: Wakefieldia striispora; assembly: GCA_038090475.1. Taxonomy (NCBI): domain Eukaryota; kingdom Fungi; phylum Basidiomycota; class Agaricomycetes; order Agaricales; family Hymenogastraceae; genus Wakefieldia; species Wakefieldia striispora. The sequence goes on along the minus strand of JBBPMU010000195.1, from coordinate 36,745 downwards.
ATAGTTCTTCATCTAGCTGTCCATAAAGATAGATAGTCTTGACATTGAGAGCTTCCATCTCCCAATCTGCAAGTGCTAGAAGTTGATGAACAGTTTTGAAATGAGTGACTGGAGTGAAGGTGTCTTCATAGTCGATTCTAAATACTTGAGTGTAGCCTTTTGCTATGAAGTGGGCCTTTTTGTGGCTATCATGCTTCTCAGCATATACCCATCTCACTTTGATAGGTATATGTCTCTTTGGAAGTTCTTCTAAAGTCCATACATTTCTCTCAATGAGAGATTTGTATTCATCTTCCATGGCATTCTGCCATTGCAATTGATCATCCTGTGGAAGTCTCTTAACATCCTTGTAATGTTTAGGTATCATCATCACAGCTGGAGAAAGTGTGTGATGTATCTATTCATTACTAAACAAGGTTCCCATCTCTGTGTGTTGTTTGATGATAGTAGGTTCCTCCTGGATTGATTCTCTTCCTGATTGAATATCCCTTTCAGTGGTTGATCACCATAGACATTATCAGGAAGTATTTGAGGTTGACAAACTTGATTAGTTTGTCTCCAGAAGGTCTCTCTTTGAAGATCAGATCATCTATTCTGATGAGGGAGTTGGTGAAATAAATTAAATGAGAGGTTCTTGTCATTGATGTGGTGGAAACCAATTCAAAGGTCCAGCAGTAGGTAGATCGATCCCACATGTCTCTAATAGTGGTTCATTTTCATTTATGTTGAGGTATGTCATCATAATCTCTCCATTCTCCTTCAGGATTTTTAAAGCAATGTGCTATGGGGGTCACTTCACTCTTGACCAGGGGATTAAGAGGTGAAGGTGGAACAGGAGATAAAGGTGATGACTGTGAACAAAGGGAATCTTAGAGGTTATTCTAGTTCTGGACTGCTATCTGGGAATTTGAGTGGAGGTGAAGGTTGATGAGCAGGAGGATAATTATAATCATCTTCTGGTCTATCAGGATTGACAAGTTCAAAGATTGAGATCCCATGGTGACTCTTATTTGAGTGATGGTGATCTCATTCTCAGTGTTGGTGGACTTTCTCTGTTACAGTTTTTGAAGAAAGTGATATCAGACATGGTTCACAAGCAAGACAACATGGCATGCTAAAGACACAGCCATCTTTTCTTTTTATTTTCTTTTTCTCTAGCATTGAAGAAGGGACTTCACACTGTAGGTATGCACCATGGCAGATCATGTGACCAAGACATCACATGACCCTTGCATGACCCTTGACTCTACTGCCAGGAACTCCTTGTCATCTGACCATATGACCTTGGATATCATATGATTTATCATGTGACACCTCATGACTTGAGACTTACCACCACCAACTGTATATGCACTCTGAAAGCACCTTTCAAGCGGACTATTCTCTTCTTTCAGACTTCTCCTTATAGTCCTACTTGTGTTCTCCTTTTATAGACACTGAACCCTGCCATCCCATCTTGTGTAGGATTGCCTCCTAGACATTCCAACCACTATGTACAACTCCTTTCAGACTTGCTCTCTTCTCTTTACTAGACACATGGAGTTCCACATTCTCCTTTTGAACTTGATCCTCTTTATAGCTAGAACCAGCTGTAGAGTATCTAGACAGTATAAATACCAGACTGTCTGTACTTTAGCTCCCTAGCTAATTCTATGCATTTCTCCCTGAGAAGTGGCTCCTCTTTGATGGGTTGGATGCTCCATCTTAGAGTAGGTCTAAGTCACCCTTTGGCCATCAGGTTGGTCATCATATGGCTGTTCCTCTATGACAGCTCCCTGAATACTAGGAGGACTAGCTTCCCTTCTAGTCAGTCTCAGCTACCAGACTCTGTCCATTGGTGCATTGTGCCCTTGACACCTTTGGAGGAACCCCTCATTGTTGGTGCTATGACTCAGAGTCAAGCATAACATTCTCTTCTTGATTGTATGACTTGAATGGGTGTATGCAGATTGTATGTATTATAAGTGTACAGATGTGAGAGGACATACCTCTGGATGAGTTTTGACAATGGTTTTATTTCACTTGGTCTACACCTTCCTCAGGCCAGCATCAGTAGTGTAGTTTGTTGCCTCCTCATCTCTGCTTGCTCACTCAGGCATCATTTGTATTGTCCTGCTGTATGTACTGGAGTTACTAGTACTGCTTGCCACTTAGTTGAATAATTAGTCATGGACCTTTCAATAAAATCTCATCATCAGAAATCATATATTCTGTCACAAATGAACCAGTCAATTAGCGGTGCCCCTCTGACTTGGATTGACCACTTGCATTGCCAGATGATAGTTGAGATGTTGGCACAAATAGAGTAGTGAGTTGCTTCTTCAAGTCTGCTGTAAGTCTGGCCAGGATGTAGGGGGTGATTGCACAAGCAGGATGTTACTAGTGTGGTGGTGGATGATGGGTGGGTTGACATAAATGGGCTGGATGAGCCACTTCTTTGTTGCCCTGTAATGGCCATAGTGTAGGAGGGCAGCTGCCAGGACTTGGATGGGATGCTGTCAGAGTACTAGTAGAGGTGGATGGTGACTGGAGAGAAAGGCAATGCCCCCAGGACATTGGAGGATGAGGATGGCTAGCATTCTTCTTTAGATGGCCTGAGCTGGGGCATGGTCCAGTGAGCTTTAAATTAAAGGTCTGAGTGGTGGTTTCTTTCTCTTCTGGGACTAATTCTTCTGGACTAATGTTAATTGGAAACAGGTCTGGCCAGTCTTGGACCCACTTTCTAGTGTCCTGCAAGAGTGGTCCTATGTACATGCTTTGCCATCCACATCACCACAACAGACATCAGGATTTCATCTACATCCACTGGAAGGGGGCATAGTGGAGATGATGACAAGAGAGTTTCCTCAGCTCTATGTTCTGCCTTCCAAGTATAAGTTGCCTATGCTGGCATCCTGCCACTGAATATGCATCTGTCATATCCCAATCATCATCTCCAATCCTCTAGATTCAACTCCAGGTCATTCACTTATGAACTCTGGAGCAATCTTGCTCATAACACAACTCCATGCCTTCAGACTTCTGATATGTATTTCTCATTATATCTGTTTCCATTTCCATACTAGTGTATATTTCATATTCCTGTGCTTCACTTAGGAGCACAGCTCTGGCTTTCATACATATCTGACTCCACTCTGCTTATTATATTCCCATCTTCCATCTTTGTCATTCTCTGTCTTACTCAGTATTTAGTCATTCTCCATTTTACTAATCTGCTCCACTCCAATTACTAATCCAACTTTCCTCCAACTATATATACTTTGTAGATACCTCCTGTAAACTTCAGTCTGAATATTAAGTTTTCTTCTGACTCATCTCTGACCTCCAAAAGGCCTTAACAGTCTTACCTCTTGTCTTCACTCTGGACTTGATGTTAGAGCTCGTGATTGTGCAGTATGCGCTCCAAGGAGCTATTTTCCATATTGAGATGTTTTGTGTTGTTTGGTTCGACTTCATCATGTTCGGAGTTCACTGTCTTCACTTTCTTCAGTTTCTGACAGTGGACTCCAGGTAATGTACTGTATATCCCATCCAATCCATAGTTTCTGACAGTGGACTCCAGCTGTGTGACTCCAGCTGTTCAACACTTGATCCAGCATCAGCCCACTCTTCTATCTCTGATCTCTGCTCCTCTGAAATCCAGGGATAGACTGTGACAAGAGCACACCATATACAGTGAAGTCATGTCCCATCTGATCAAACTCTGGAGTTCTGGAGTTATGACCTCTGAGTTGGCACAGACTCTAACAGTGTTAAAACATGCATTAAAACATGAAAAAGTACACATCAATATCAAGAATGTCAGCACTGTCATACAAGGGCCCAAACTCAATATATGGATATGAATATTTCTAAATCTTCAAGTTAGTCTGAATAAATATGGAACAAAAATGTAAAGTTCAAGCACACCAAAACTTATTACCACTGACCCACCTGCACATGAGTTTCTGTCTGTAACTCATCCCTCATCAGCTTCATCCAGCATAGGTAGTCTACATACACAGCCAGAAGCATATGATCCCATTTACTCCCACTCTCTCTTGGTCTTGGAGCACTTAGGAAGGGTGTAAACAAGGGGTGCTGAACAACATCCTGCAAATGCAAGTACTACTCTGCACCTATCTCATCACATTGTTCATCTAAATTGGGCTAAGAATCTGTCCTTTCAAGGTCAAGTTGCTACATTGTTGAAGTGTATCATAGCTATTTGGTATATATTAAACACATCATGAAAATCAAGCTTACATCACAGTCATAGTGGCAACTAAGCAGCAAAGGGCTTTCTTGGGTTCTTCCAAGACATATAGTCAAAAGGAATGAGCCAAAAGGAATGGTTATGTTTTCAGCCAGTTCCTCCAGATTGGTAGGCAGTTTATAGAAAACCTCCAAAGCCTCTCTACCACTATGTCATCCCTCTACAAAACAGTCAAGGCATGGCCCATAGTATCATGATAAAACAAGAGAAACTTACATCTTGAGTGGGATATGGGGTCATGGTTACTTAGAGTGGTTTTTCCTGCAGCTGCATGACTGGAGAGTATGAAAGAAGAGAAGGAGGCTCCTCAAACTCCAGAAAGTGTTAAGAAGACAGGTGTCTTGCTTGCCCTTCTGGCAACACAGCCTTTACTGCACTTTCCAAATCACTTTTGACTGAATGCAAGAATGTGATGCTTGAAAGACAGCAAAGGGGCAGATGCCATCTGGCATAGTTTATGAAGTGGACTATGCACATCTTTTAATCAACCTTGTTCCCTCAGAATAGTCACCATGTTGAAGGGCTGAGAAATGGGAATAATCCAGTAAAATAGTGTATGTAAGTCAGCCTCTGACAATGTATCCACCAGGGCTTGTGCTAATTGTCCAATCAGTACCCTGAAAACAAAAATGATGACACATCTAACCCAACTGATTTGTTGGCTTTGTAGACCCATCTGGATCCATACTAGACCTCTAGAGCTAAGGTCTCTAGCAAATAGCTGGTAGGCAGTGGCTGGAAAGGAATGGGTGAATAGTGGCTGGAGAGAAGTTGAATCACCATCAACTTATGTAAATCCTAGGGTCTAACATAGTGGATGTTGAAGGGGAACCAATCCTCTTCCTTCAGAGGCTCCTGAACTGTTTTGAACACATCTTTGGAACTTGGATTGGTCTCTTCAAGTCATTATAAACCTTCCAGACTGCATCAATTTGCTTGGAATCCTTGAGTGAAGTTGTTTAAAATGTAGAGGCATTTCATGTGGAGTGTACATCAAGTGGTGGAAAGTGTTATGATTTCATCATTCGCTCATTGAACTTTTTACTTAAATGAACCACTTCACTATGCTCTCAGCCCTTGAAGGCGAGCACCAACATGTATTTCGTGTCACGTGACTCATTCACACGATCACATGATGTTTCCCCTTTTGGTATGCTCCTATGTCAGTATAAACTTCCTTCAGTCATGTGATCTGACACATGTGACCACGAACGGCACTTGCCGATTGGACAATACCTTACCTTCTGCTCTTCTTTTGCCATTCATCTGGCAACCTCCTTATCTCTCATTCCCATTGACACACAGACTATGACTCATGATACATGACTCTCGCATGGTATGATTCCTATTCCTTTTTTCCATTGGACGATACAATACGCACAGCATGGTCCATGCATGATTCCTTACAGTATATAAACTCATGTACATAGTTGACTGGTTTCCCCAGTCTTATCTACTTGATTCTACTTCCAAGGGTAGGATTTAAGGATAACTCCTCCGCCTCACTTGGACTATTACTATCTCAACAATTTCTCCCCTTCACAACTTTCATCTGTTGCTCCTCGCCGCATTTGTAGCGGGAAAACCTTTGGAGCCTGGTGCTCTTACTCTCCTCTCTTCTTTGGGTTATCTGAGTGCTGCTTCATATCAGAAAGAACTGCAGTGAGGATGTAAAATGGTTCAGATAACTATGTCCCCTCAAAGAGAGCAGAAACCTGGTGGAGTATCCTAGACTTCATAATTTCCCCACTATGAAGGGCAATCACCCTCTTGCTACCAATCCATTCTCAGGGTAAGGAGCCAGGACAAGAATTTCTCAATTTCAGCTGACAGAGACAACTAATTCTATGCACTTCTGCTGCAAAGACTTCGCTCCTCAAGAGTTCTTCACCTCACTAGTGCAGCACATCACTCTTTAAGTCTCTAGCAACACTAAGGGACTTTACCTCAATGGGTCTTAGTCATTCTCTACTCTGGGATCTATGCATAGTTGCCCTGAGTACAATAAGGGAGTAGTGAGTAGGCTCTTTGTTCCACACACATGTAACAAAAGAATTAGCTCTTCTCTTGATCCCTGCTGCTAACACACAGGATCTGACCACTTCACATCATGTATTGAGCCCCACTGCAAAGGGACTCTTCTGATGAAGAAGACTACACAGCTGCCCCCAATACTACATTGGAACCCCTACTAGTCACTCAGTCACTCAGACCCTCTGGAGCTTCTACACCACATTCTCCTATCCAGACAAGAAGAAGAGTATCCAGACCTTTGCAGTCCCCATCTCTGGATCTCAGATGAGCACCTCTCCTGAATGTCACTCCCACCTACACACCCCAATCCCTTCTCCCCTTGGAGCCACTCCTGCTCTTTCCCCTCTTCCTACCTTCCAGTCGACTCTCCCCTCTTTACAATACACCTACACCCACACTCCTTCCTCTACCCCTAGCAGAACCAGCATCATGTCTACCAGATCATGTGAAATCAAAGCAGCTTGCCCAGAATCCTTCTCCAGCAAGAGTGAAGATGCATCCAGATGGTTATTAGCAATGAAGGCCTAGTTTGCATCAACTCTGCAAAGTATGACAATCAGAAGATAATGATTACCCTCCTCAGCAGGATGAACACTGGGAGAGGAGCTATGTTCTCTTAAGCATGGCTCAACAAGATCATCAATACTCCCAACATTGTATGGTTAACTGAAGTCGAGAAAGATTTCCCCACTGTCTTTACACCCCCTGGTCTCCAAGACACAGCACATGACTCTGTTCTTAAGGACCTTCTTAAATGAGCAGTGTCAGGAATATTGGCCACCATGATGACAGTGGTAGAGAAGGAACCCACCACAGAAAGTGACTGGCTGGAGAAAGCAGCCCAGTTTTACCATGTGATTATCTGAATGGAACAACTCAGGAAGGGAGGAACCTTGTACATTTCCTCTTCAGGACCTACTCATTGAACCAGGGACCCCATGGCCATGGATGTGGACTACATCCACCTCTCCCCTTCTGAGAAATTGGATCACATCAGGAACAACACAAACAAGGATGCAGGTCAATGAACCACCAAGGAAACAGAAACCAGAACAGACATTTCCAACCCAAGCAGCAAGTAAGGACTGCAGAGTCCTTTGAAGTAGACCCTATCAATTCACCAAAGGGAAAGGAAGCAAGGCTGAAGAAGCCATTAGCATGTTAGATATCAGAAGGAACAGGTCAAAGAACCGAATTTTCATTAAAAGGGAGTAGGACAATGTCTACTTCCCTTGGAACGAACATTCCTGTACAAATAGCTCCCATTTTTGTATCCTCCCCTGCATCTAGAGCAGTATATGTTCCCATATCGCTTAATGCAGGGAGGACTAGAGAAATTGTTGACACCACCACTCTCATCAACTCTGGAGCCACTGGATCTTTCATTGACTGGAACTTCACTGTATGCAACTGAATCCCTCTCATTCAACTAGGAGAATCAATTGGAGCAAACAATGTGGATGGATCAAGAAACAAAGCTGGAGGGTCATCAACTGTGGATCCCAAAATGTAATACTTGGGATGCCTTGGCTAGTTGAAGTCAACCTGCAGATCGACTGGACCAATCAAACCATTGAACTCCTGGACCTCTCAAGAACACTGAGGCATGACGACCCAATCTAAGAAGCACAAACTTACCTGATCAGATTCCTCAACAAGGAACATGATCAGTATGCTGAAAAGGCCCAAAGTTCATCACCAGATCCAAACCAATTCAAGAAAGGAGGAATAACCCCTGAATACAAGGAGGTCTTTGACAAACCCAGCAAAGACTTTTCATGCCACCCTCACCAGACTTCAACCATGCCATTGACCTAAAGGACTCTTTCACTCCATGAAAGGCTAAACCATATTCTCTTAACCATCAGACCATTGAAATCACCACAAGCAGCCCTTTTCTTTTTCATCACCAAGAAAGACAGAAAACTTCGACCCTGTCAAATTACTGATACCTAAACAACCACACCATCAAGAATGCTTATCCCCTCCCTCTGATCCCTGATCTCATGGACAAGCTTAAAGGATCAAATATCTTCACCAAGATGGACATACAATGGGAGGTTCAACAACATATGAATCAAAGAAGGAGACCAATGGAAAGCCGCATTCATCACCCCTTTGGCCTTTATGAACCACTCATCATGTTCTTTGGAATGTGTAATGGCCCCCTGACATTCCAAGCCTTCATGGACCATTATTTTAGAGATATGATCACTGAAGGATGGCTAATCATCTACATGGATGACCTTCTAATCACACCAAGGATGATCAAGGACTACACAATGAAATGAACCTGACAAGTCCTCTAATGAATGGAAGAGCTGAAACTTCACCTTAAGCTCAACAAATGCTCTTTCTCCAAACAGAGTATCAACTTCCTCAGCATGATCACATCTGAAGGAAAGCTCCAAATGGACCCCACCAAGCTGTCAGCCATCCAGGCATGGAACCCACTGACCTGTCTTAAGAGAATACAATCATTCCTTGGGTTTTGCAACTTCTTTGCCATTGCTGCTCCCCTCATTGACACTGACTTGGCAAACAAGATTGCTGCATCTTCCCCTCCAATCCACTTGTCCAAAAAGCATTAGCTACCACCCAGAAGGGAACCTCTCTTTTCCCCCATGCCTCTCTACCAACTGGCATTTCCAAAAAGGCTCTCTTTTTCCAAGGATGTCTTTATATCCCTGAAACTTCCTGCCATGAACTTGTAGATTCTCTCCACCAATCCTAAGATACTTCTGACTCCTACATCTCCTCTAATGAGACTACTGGTGGCCAGAAATGGCAACATATGTCTGAAAGTATATTGCCAGTTGTGCTACTTGCCACTGCTTTTTCCCTCATTCCCTCTGCCATCACCCACCCTTTCCAACAAATCTCTGTTGACCTTATCACCAACCTTCCCCTGTCACAAGGCAATAATGATTCAGTCATGGTCATGGTCATGGTCAGCCATGGGCTTACTAAGGGGGTAATCTATGTACATCTCTTGTTCAAAAACAATCTCTGCTGAAGGAGTGGCATCCCTCTTTTTCTCTCATGTTTTCCCCCTGATTTGGTCTACACAACAAACTTATCTCTGCCCCAATTTGCCTCCATGTTTGCCAAAGAACTCACTAGGCTCTTGAAATACAACCTTGTGCTATCCACCACCTATCATCCTCAAATGGATGGTGAAACTGAACACATAAACCAAGAGCTAGAAACCTATTTGCAGATCTTTTGTAAAGGAAAAACCCACCCAATGGGCCTCTCTCATCCCTATGGCCAAGTTCACTCACAACTCTGCCACACCAGTCAATTGCCTTTCTCTCTCATGTATGGATATGAACCCTGAAGCTACCCCCCTCTTTCCCAAACCACATTTGTTCCTGCTGCTGAGAAATGCCTTACACAACTAGAGGGAGTCAGAAAAGAAGCCCTTGCCACCCCTCAGAAAGCCCAAGAAGATATGAAGAGCTGTATTTCCTCCAAATTCTCTTCCTGGAAAGTTGGTCAGAAAAGTCTGGCTTGACAACCAGAACCTTAAACTTGGATATCCATCTCACTAACTCACCCCCAGAAGAGAAGGCTGCTTTGAAATCACTCAAGTACTATCCTGTTAGAGTCCATGCCGACTTGGAGGTTGTAACTCTGGAACTCCGGAGTTAAAGCAGATGGGACTTGGCTTCACCGTATGTGGTGCGCCCTTGTCACAGTCTGTCCCTGGATTTCAGAGGAATGGAGATCGAAGGTAGAGGAGTGGACTGACACTGGGTCAAGTCTGGAGTGAAGACAAGAGGGTAAGATCATCAAGGCCTTTCGGAGGTTGGAGGTGAGTCAGAAGAAAACTTAGAATGTTAATATTCAGACTGAGGAGTACAGGAGGTATCTACAGAGTATATATAGTTGTAGGAAAGTTGGATTTGTAATCGAAGTGGAGCAGATTAGTAAAATGGAGAATGACTAAATACTGAGTAAGACGGAGAATGACAAAGACAGAGGTGAGAACATAATAACTGAAGTGGAGTTGGATATGTACAAGAACTGGAGCTGTGCTCTAAGTGATGCACAGGTACAAAATATATACTAGTACAGAAAAGGAAATGGAGGTAATGAGAAATACATATTGGAAGTCTAGAGGTGTGGAGTTGTGTCCTGAGTGAGATTGCTCCAGAGTTCATGGGTGAATGAGTCAGAGTTGCATCCAGAGGATTGGAGATGGTTGGGATATGACAATCTCTCATCTCCTATCACCTCAAGCTACCCTCAACTTGGAAAATTCATAATGTCTTCCACACCCCCCTTCTTTCCTTATATAGAGAGACCCCAGAATTTGGAACCAACTTCTTGAAGCCACCACCAAATCTTATTAGAATGGAAGAAGAATACAAAGTTGAAGCCATCATGGGACATCAGGGTTCCACATGCAAACCTCAATTCCTAATCAAGTGGAAAGGCTATCCATCCTCTGATAATACCTAGGAACTGTTATGAAACTGTACTTTTTCCCTTGATCATGACGCTTTACTTATTCTTTTCTCTTTACTTTGAAACAGACACTAGATGATTTGCTACAGGATGTCCTCGAAGACCCCTGCTAACATGTATTTCGAACCACGCGACTTCACGTGACATTCTGGTATGCTCCTACCTCAGTATAATTTCCTTCCTCACGTGATCTGAGGCATGTGACCTCTTGTGGCATTTGCCGATTCCTGGAAGACAGGACTTTCCTTGGCAGGATATAAATTCCTTTCAGTCCACATGATCTGCCACACGTGTGACGAGTTTCAGCCGATTAGGCCAGCCAGACATTGGACTGGAGATTTCATTGGACTAACTTGGGGCTTATCTTTGACCGTTACCCCATGGATACCTTGGACAATGTTTCACTCTTCTTTCCACATTTTCTCAGGAGATTCCCCGATCATGATCGTATCAGAAGACACATGCCACGGAGAGCTGTGTACGGACTTCTTTCTTATCCCTCTTACTCATAGACGATGACTCAGGATATGCTCCCATTGGGGCATGACACGGACACTTACTGTATTAGGATATGCACAGCTTGGTCTATGCACGAAGGCCTTGTAGTATATAAGTAGTAGAGGATTCGACTGGTAACCCCAGTCTTATCCATTTGATCATAGGTCCCCAAGGCCTTTGGTTTTAGGTCTACTCCCCATTCACCAGGAACTTGGGACTCTCTACTTTTACTCCTCCTCCCCAATCTATTTGCTTTCTCTGTTACGTGGGTGCGGAACAAAGACTTCACTTGAAGACCTTTTGTATTCGTAGCGTCGTCGACGACTAGGAACAGAGTATTGCCTGTTGCTCGTAAGAGAGAAGGCGTCAACAAAGAAGCTGGAAGGGCTTAGCGCGAGAGTTAATTGAGCGACCTTCTTCAGGAGTGAAGACTTTGCAGGCAGAAGTGCGTAGAATTAGCTGAAGAGCTATTCTACTACAGCAGCAGGTATTTATACTACGATGTACAAATAGAGGAAAATAAACAGATAAGGGAATCAACAAGATGCGTCGCGTTTGCATGTATTGTAAAAGGAAATCAACGAAGGACGTGTAAAAGGAAACGTACGTGTAAAAGGAAATGTGGAGCCCCGTGTCTAAGAAAGGTATCGGAGGTCCATGTCCGAATGAGGAAGCGGAGGACTGCTAAGTATAAAAGGAAAAGGAACAAATGGGACTTCCCGGTAGGAACGAGTCAGAAGTCCGGGGGCATCCGTAAACGTGGGAAATGGTGGTGTTCCCATGTGAAGTCTGAAGATAACCTAGAAGTCATGGATAATAGGGTTGTATTGACCACTATCGATGATCTCCCAAGTAAGGTCTCTATATGCTGTGGACGAAAGATCAAACCAGTAACGATCATATGAATGAGTAGGAAAGAAAAACGTATCCATGTCCGTATCGTCTTCACCAGAGAGTTGTCTCCAGATGATTTCGACATCGCGTTCCCAGGTATCTTCGAAATCCGTAACATTCTCTTTTTCTTTTACTTTTGACACAGAAGACAATTCCCCTATCAACAAAGAGAAGTTCTCAACCTCAAGGAAGGACTTAAGAAAATACGACATACGATAACCCAACTTTAGGGTTATATTCAACCTTTGATTCTACAATCTCGTTTCAGGAACCACCTTCCAATTTGGTCCATGCCATCTCAATACATATATATAAAGCCTTCAGACCAAATGTCTTTCACCCATCATCTCCTTCCCCTCAGCTTGCATGATTGAAATCACTCTTACCCTTATCATATTCCTCATCATCTCATCCCTCACCCTCTATGCCATCTATCTCCTCTCTGAACTTACCAAGAAAGTCCAGTACACTCATGACCCCATCTTCCTTGTTACTCAAGCAAGTCCTCTACTACTCCATTTCTGTCAGTCTTCTAGTCCCCTCTCAAGTAATATCTCTCACCTTCAAATTTTCAAATGTCTCTACCAGTTCTAATTGGGACTCCTAAGCTGACAGGTGGGACAACAATTAAGCATCATTATATTTTTATTTTGTTCTATGATAACTCCCCCCCTTGAGTCAGCCTTTGAGATCCCCCTCAATGGGATCCTCTCTACCCTTGACAACATACCCATTTATCCCTCTCACCTCCCCACCCACACTAGACTTCCCCCTGCTATTCAACCAGATCTGCAGTCTTCCCCTATTCTCATCATTGCCAATCCACAGGGACCTTGAATGGGTGTACTGAGCATACTTGCTTGTCATGGAGGTACATAACAGAACTCCAACACCCCTTACCTCTGCCATCCAGAGAACCAGTGGAACCATCCTTGATACATTCCATTCCACTAGATTTGGAACTTTTGTTCAATATCCAACCCTTACTCCAAGCTATCCTTATCAGACTATCCCCTTTTGAACAAGAACACTATCTCCCACATCATCTCTTACCTCAGAATCATCCTGTTGGTCAATGCACCAGACTCACCTCAGGACAACTCCTTACACCCATCCCCATTACTCCAGATGCCCTCTCTGTGGAAGACTCCAACCCAGACACACCCAATGAGAATGCTCTAGCAATCCCTTCAATGCTGGAGGATCCTACTATGATCACACCTGGTTTGATGTTTCTTCCATGGCTTATAGAGACACCACCAATGATGAACTCCTTTGAAGGGAGCACTTCAATCTATTGTTTGATTTCTGATCTTTGAATGGAAACTAGTCATTTCTCATGTTTATGGATTAACTGGGAGTTTCCATTTTCCTGTGCCTGGCAGTCCCCTTTTATCTCTTTTCCTCTTATGACACATGGAACTCCACATTTCTACTTTCAGATGTGAAACTCCTTTTTCTTCTATAGTTTGTTTCTTTTTATGTGTCATGCATTTCATTGATTTCCTTTTACATGCTATGCATCTTGTTGATTTCCTTTTACATGATATGTGATGTATTGTTGTACTTTATTATTTCTTTCCTCTTTCAGAATTTTTATATTTAGACTTCTTTCCTATGGAGTTCCACTTTTCCTTTTATGATATGCTTTCCTTTCCAAGGTCTTCCCTTTTATGAAATCCCTCAGCAATATATAACTTAACACTGTACTAGATAACTCTCTATACACTTCTGCACCACAAGAACTTTGTTCCTCTCTGAGTCTTCACCCTACTAGCATGAGAATCACTCTTAGAGTCTCAATACCTCAATTAGGCCTTCATCCTCACTGGTCCTAGGCATTCTCCACTTGGAGTACAGAAAGAGGACATTAAGTATGATAAGAGAGTAGTGAGTAAGGATTTTGTTCTGCACACATGTAACAAAAGATTTGGCTCTTCCCTTGATACATGAGATCTGACCATCCTACAAGATAAGGTGCATACAACCAACAGAATACTCTTCTGAAGAAGAGGTATCCATATCCCCATATACTAACTCCTACCAGTCAGCACTACCTTCCAGAGTTCAGACTCCCAGATCTTCTCCAACAACCTCTAGAAGAAGACTTGCAGGCCCTTCATAGGTCTCTTTTCCAGATCTTAGGAGACCACCTCTCCCTCCTGCATTTCCTTCTTATACCCCAACCCCTCCTCTCAGCACACTTGCTCCAAAACTCCTTCTCCTGTGTCACTTGGCAGTGGTACCATGTCTACTAATGAATTAAAAGCAGCCTGCCTAGACTTCTTCTCTAGGAAGTCAGAAGACATGTCTCAATGGATGTTGGGCCATGTGATTTAAAGTCTATCAGAAAGACATGTTCCCTGGATCTACTTTTCCACAGGCTATTGACAATTATCAATGAGGAGGTAATATCCCTAGAGATAATTTCTTGGAATCTATAGCATCACCCAACATCCATATCAACCCACTTTCCTGGCACAATGTTGATTGTTTCCATAATCCCCTTATCCCTTCATTATGCAAGTTCCATCATGCTTTTGATATATGACTTTAGAAGAAGTGGAAGGAGACTTGAGAAAAACTCATCTTAAGTGAATCTTAACTGTCAAACTTGTCACTACATCTATCTTATGAGAATGTGACATCTGTTTAGGTCATTCCTGTTCTCTAGCCTCTTGTATTTTAGAGGTACAATCCTCCCATCATACCAATGTTATCCAGCATAGACCACCTAAAAAGCAGTGGAAGAAACAAAAAACTTCTAATACTTGTCTAGCTGGGGGATCTTCTTTGAATCCTCAAAAACAGAAAAATTACAAAGAATAATAACAAGAAAGAGTGGTATGAAAAGATGAAAGACAAGAAGAAGGACAAAGGGTGGTAACATGGTTATTTCTAGTCCCTTCTATCAGCAGATCAAAGAAGAAGTCTTTTATGGACATATCAAAGATAACTTCAATACCACTCTTCTGAAAAGAGTGAGTGAGGAGACATCTGAGATCCACTTCAGATCTGATGTCCACTTCAATTCTGATACTGCTGAACATGGATGAGACAGCCTCTCTGATGATAATGTGATGGATATCTCTTGAGACATCTAGTCCTTCCAATGGTGCAGAAACTCTTTCACCATCTGAGAGTTCTCCTGTAATGACAACACAGGTGGGAAGAAGATTGGAAAAAGAGGCAAAAAGTTACCAAGTTCATCATTGGAGGATTGGTAATGGGTAAAGGCATTTCTGTCTCAGAGCTACCACTCCATCAATTGTAGATAGGTTTTCCAAAGAAGTGGTTTTCACCCCTTACTTGAAGAAGATTTCCTCATTGGGGCTCACAAAGCTCTTCGGGGACAACATATGATGTCAACACAGCATCCCCTCCTCCATTATATCAGACAGAGGCCCCCAATTCATTTCAGAATTCATGAAACACTTATGCAAACTCCTCAGAATCACCTAGAAGCTCTCTACAGTGTACCACCTGCAAACAGATGGTCAGACAGAAAGGATCAACAGAGAACTTGAGCAGTACCTTTGCACATATGTTGCAAAGAAGCAAGAAGATTGGGCAGAGTGGATCAAATTGCTCAATTTCAACACAACAATTTGCTTGGATCTGCCACCAGCATGACCCCATTCACAATAACATGGAAGTACTCTCTGCATCTGGGTTTTGAAGGAGACATGAGTAGAAGTGGTTTTTTCTCACAGGACTGCAAGGCCTCTCATGAAATAGTAAAAGAAGCACTTGAAGAAACTAGACAATGAATGAAAAAACAAGGAGATAAAAGACATTCAGATGTATCTGAGTACCAGGTTGGACAGCAAGTTTGGCTATCCATAGAAAACCTGAAGTTGCCTTACATGGCAAAGAAACTTACCCAAAAGTGGATTGGCCCATACACCATTGAAGAGATACTCCCCAACACTGTCCATCTCAGACTGCCAAAAATGTTCAATATTCATTCTACAGTCAATGTTTCTTGAGTCAAACCTTACAAAGACACACTCCCCAGCCAAAGAAAGTATAAACTGGATGCAATCAGTATTCATGAAGATGAGTACAAGGAACACAAAGTTGATTACATTGTCACCTCATGAATAAAGAACAAGAAGTTGGAATACCTCATCCACTGGTTAGGATGGGACAAAACTGACAGGACTTGGGAGCCTGTAGACCACTTATAGAACACTCCAGAGAAAGTCCAAGACATCCACAAGAGGAACCCATCTGCCCCTAGAAAACTTTGGAGCATCATCCCTTCTGACTTCCTCTCTTTGTTCAAAAATTATTCCATCGACTTTGCACCTCCAGCATACATGACTTGTCTTGACTTCGAATCTTAGATTGTATCTTTGCTGGGACAGCTTGATTCTTAAAGGGGGTAATGTTATGAAACCATACATTGGACCATATTATTTTCAAACTTTTAAAACCTTTCACTACAAACTCCCTCGAAGGAGTTCACCCACCTGTATTTCACCCATGTTCCCCTTTTTCATATTCCTACCACAGTTCAGACTTCGCATCCTTTCTGTCATGTGACCTGCAGCACATGACCACTAAAGTCACTTGATGAGTTTGGGATTGTTATCACCTGCCTCCTGGGTCACAAGGTTAAACTGATCACCTGACCTATGGTCGGTCCATTTGCATCTAGGTCTTGACTTCAGAGTTTGGTCTATTGCATCAGCTCCATGTTTTCTTTATCTTTTCCATTTGTCATTTCTTCTTATGAGATTATATCAGAAGGCATATGCTGTTATGAATTCTCATACTTCATTTCAAACTTTTTACCTTACTGAACCCCTTTACTATGCCCAGTCCTCGAAGATGGGCACCAACATGTACTTCATGATCACATGACCAAGTCACATGACATTCCTCTTTTGGTATGCTCCTATGTCAGTATAAATTTCTTTCAGTCACATGATCTGACACACATGACCACTTGCAGCACTTGCCGATTGACCAATAGCCTACTTCTACTCTTCTTTCGCTATTGGCTCCTCCTTATCATCCCTATCTTTACTCATAGATGATGACTCACAATATGCATTCCTTGCACAAACCTTTCCTTTTCCATTTTACCAGACTTCCACCTTATTGGTGATGACCTTATTTAGTTATTCCTTTTACAGTACTTGGTCTGTGTGCACCTCATCATCAGACACTATATAAGTAGGGACCTTGCAACTGGTATCCCCCAGTCTTATCTACTTGATTACACTTCCAAGGGTGTGTTTTAAGGATAGCTCCTCACTTCACTTGGACACCTCTACCCTTCACCATAGCCTTCAATCCTTTTCTTGATCTTGTTGTTGTCAAGTTCATCTCAGGGGCTCTGCTAGAGCCCTCATCCTTGAGTTTTCTTTCCTCTTCATTTTGTTTGAGTGACGCTTTGCATCATATGCTGTGATCATGCTGCACATTACTCATTGGACTTTAGTCATAATATGCTTCCATCAGAGGCATGTTTCCTTTTACAATTTACTTGGTCTTCTCTCCTACCCCCACATCTCATCTCCTTCTTCTTTATTCACTTTCCCCCCTTAAACAGCCCTCTTCAAGACTAGAATTGTATCCCCTTTGACAAATTGAAGGAAGTCCTTGCCTTTGAGGTGTAGTTCAACCTTCAATCTAGTTGATCTTGTTTCAGTATGCCACACGGGTAAGGTGAGGAACTCTTGAGGAGTGAAGTCTTTGCAGCAGAAGTGCATAGAATTAGCTGAAGAGCTACTAATACAAGAGGAGTGATATATATAGTATGAGGAGTACTATAGGGCAGGTCAGGCCTATCCAAAAGAGGATGGTCTCAAAGAGGGAATCAGAAAGACATATCACATCATGTAATATGTAAAAAGAAATCAACAAGATATATAATACATAAAAGGTGACATGCCAAAAAGAGAAGTGAAGTTCTGTGTCTGAAAGAGGAAAGCAAGACTCTCTGTGTAGTAAGAGGAAAGGAGATAAAAGGGGACTGCCAGACACAGGAAAGTGGAAACTCCTGGTTAACATGATCTTGGGAAATGGCAAGTTCCTGTGTGAAGTCAGAAATCAAATGGCAGATAGTTGTGTTCTCCTTGAGGAGCTTGTCCCACAGCATGTCTCTATAAGCCATCAAAGAAAGATCAAACCAGAAATGATCATGATAATGAGCAGGGAAGAAAATGTATCTGTTACAGTTCTAGACAAGGACACTTGGGAATAAGACAAATTCACTATTTGAAGGCAACTACTTGGAGAAGAAGACTAGGACCTGGATATGTTTTTCTTCTCTACTCATCATTATGACTACTCTTGGTTTGACATACCTTCCATGGCTTATAGAGACCTGACTTGGGAGACAATTGATGCAGGACTTGTCAGCCCACTTCATCATGATTTCTGATCTTTGCACAGGAACCAGCCATTTCCTATATTTACAGATTAACCAGGAGTTTCCACTTTCCTGTGTCTGACAGTCCTCTTTTATCTCTTTTCCTTTTATGATACACAGAACTCCACATTTCCACTTTCAGATGTAGAACTCCATTTTCCATTCTTGGTTCATTTCCTTTTACACATCACACATTTCATTGATTTCCTTTTATGATTATATGACACATTATTTTCCTCTATTTGCCCTCTGTAGTATAAAAGGGGTCTCACTGTAGTAGTTAGCTCCTCAGCTAATTCTATGCACTTCTGCCTGCAAAGACTTCACTCCTCAAGAGGTTGCTCATCTCATCAACATGCTTTCACTCTTCAGTTCTCTCAGCAACATTTAGGACTTTACCCTGATGGGTCTTAGTCATTCTCTGCTCCAAGACAGAAGTTCTTCAAGTACAATAAGAGAGTAGTGAGTAAAGTCTTTGTTCTGCACATGCATAACAGTATCCAGGTCCTATAAGTCCTCTCCACCAAGTAACTGTTGTCAGATAGTGGTTTCATCAAGAGCCCATGTGTCATCCTTGAAAACCATAACACAAATCCCCCCATTTGGCCTACTTCTCACAATTTTTCCAAGATTTTAGGTAATTTTGTGGAATTTCTATGACCAAAATAAAGCTGATACACCCTGAATATAACATCCAACCCAGAATTCATTATATCTCAGCCATTTCTGGACCAATTCCCACCAATATTGGATGCCCTGACAGCCATGGGTCTATTCTATATTTCATACACTGATGACTAAGCATGATTCATGCAAACATATGTGTCTTTATTTTGATTCCTATGTGGAGACAAGTAGATAACCCCTGTAGATAACATATGATGCGAAAATGATCATATCTCAATGATTTCTGGGCGGATTCCCACGAAAAGTGGACGCCCAGAAAGGTAAGAATATAATCTATATTTCATATACTGATGACTAAGCGGTCGTTCCAAAACGCCGGTCCGGTCCAGTCCAAAAAAAGTTGTGAATGTTGTTAGGACCGGTTTTTAGTGGTTTTGGTCCGGTCTTTCCATTTTCGGACTTTGAAAAAACCGGTTGCAGTCCGGTTGCCTCATTTGGAGCGTGGAAAACCGGACCGGACCGGACTTTAAAACACTAAGATGATTAGCCTGTTGAGTAAGCCTTTTGAGGCACGACAATGGTCAACTGCAGGTCAGTTGGTGGTAGTGGTACAAACTCGACTCTACAGTATTACTAATCAACATGTAGCTACAAGTATGTTCAATCACATGTGCACACATAACCCAACAGTCCTTCTCAAGCAATATGTACAAGTAAACTATGTAAAATCAAAAAGCAATATTAGCTGTATTAGTAGACTGTCTGTAAAGCAATTAAACCAGGTGATCACTCTGATCTCTAGGTCACCTAAGTGGCTAGGTTTCCGCACAGCAGGGGCAAAAGGGCAGAGGTTGTGGATACTAGAGTGAGAACTAACTCACTAGTATTGATTGAGGTAGATCAAGAGAGGAGTGTGCCTTTGTGAGGTGCAAAGTATGGAGGAAAGTGAATGAAGTTCACTGTCTGGTTAGAGAGCTCTGAGTGAGACTCTCCCTCTTATATACTGTACAGGGAGTACATATATAGTAATGGTCTTATCTACCTAGAAAGGCTGTGAATGTCCTGATAGGATGATAAGCACAGATAACAAGAATAGAGAGATAAGTTATCTCTATATGAAATATTGTTATCTGCCAATGATAAGTAATCTGCTATCATATGAAATAAGAAGACATGATAGTGGACAAGGGTGTTTGTCAGAAGTGTTCTAGGGTTGCACCCTCATATCTATTTGATATGAGTCTAGAACCTATGGAGTCAATCTAATGATTGTTCCATCTGAGAAACAATAGATCAGATCAAAGATCAATCTAAGATCAGGGTATCTGGAGATGAAGATCTGAAGATGAAATACCACTGATCTCAACAGTCTGTGCTTAGGGCAATGTGACTGATAATGTCCTTTTTTGCCACAATTAAAACAAGTTATTTCTGAGATTGGGCAGCAAGTGCAAGTGGCAACTGTTACACGTGTGTGGAACAAAGACTTCACTCAGTAACCCTTCATACTCAAGGAGATTTAACAATGTCCTGGAGCAGAGTATTGACTGTCACCCATAAGGGAGAAGTCCCAATGTTACATAGTGAAAGAGATGGAAGACTGGAAGGGCTTAGTGCAGGAACTAGTTGAGCAACCTTCTTCAGGAGCAAAGACTTTGCAGGCAGAAATGTGTAGAATTAGCTGAAGAGCTATCTACTACAAGACAGTCCTTGTACTCTAGGGGTTACCATAAAGGGACAATGCATAAAAGGGAATCAACAAGATGCATTGTGTCATGTGTATCATAAAAGGAATTCAACAAATGATGCATAAAAGGAAACGTACACATATATGGAAGTGTGGAGTCCCATGTCCAAGAAAGGTATTGGAGTTCTGTGCCCAAAATGAGAAATGGAGTTCTGTGTGATATAAATGGGAGAGAGATAAAAATAGGACTTCCTGGTAGAAACAAGTCAGAAGTCTGGAGGCATCTGTAAACGTGGGAAATGGCAGTGTTCCTGTGTGAAGATCAGAAGTCATGTATCACAGGGTCATATTGACCAGCATCAATGATTTCTGATGTGAGGTCTCTATATGCCATGGAAGAAAGATCAAACCAAGAGTGGTCATAGTAATGAGTAGGAATGAAAAATGTATCTATGTCCATGTCATCTTCACCAAGTACTGTAGTTGTCTCCAAATGATTTCAGAGTTGTGTTCCCAAGTATCTTCGAAATCTGTAACATTAGCTCCCCTGTCAGAACAATGATTCACCAAATCATTATCTTCAGATGTGCTCATTGTTGAAGTCTGGGAGAGCATCATCATCAATAAATTGTTGGGTCTGGAGAGGGTGTCTGGCATGGTCAACCAGGCAATTCCAGGAGAAGTGGCCAGGGGAGGTACAGAGACAGTGGGTGCATCGATAATGGAGGCATCCAGTCTGGAGGTGGCCATGGGATCTGCAACGATAGCAAGAATGGTGGCAAGGAACTCATCGGCAGATGGGAGGGGGGACCAGGACTGGGGTGGGGGAGGAGGAGGGGGAGGAGATGGGGTTGGTGAGTTCAGCAAGGGTAGTGAGAAATTGTCTAACCTCCCCAAGGTCAAGTGTAGGGGATGCTCAAATATGTGGTCCAGGTCCAGTAGATCCCAAATCAGATGCATCCAGTTGAGGTGTGGGTTGTTGGGGAAGAGGTTGGTGGAGGGGAGAATATGGGGGAGAGGTGGCATTAAGAGTGGGTAAGGAAGTGGTGTCTGGCTCATCAGGTTGGACAAGGTAGGTAGGGATGGGGGTAGATAGTACAGGTTGGGCAACAGGGTAGAGATGAGTGAGTTGTCCCATAGGGTGGACCTGAGGGAGCTCATCAGTAGAGATATAGTCCTGTTGCTCAAGGAGAGATAGACTGATGAGAGTGGTTTGGAGAAGGGGTTGGATATTGTTGGAGGGGAGGGAAGGGATAAAGAGTCCAAATCCAATGGCATGTAAGCCATCAAGTATGAGTGCTCTGATACCCTGTAAGGAATAGGAGAGGGCTGCTGCCCAAGATTCTCCAAGTTGGATTGGAGAACAGAGTTGGATCTCCGATGAGAGGAGGGAATTGCAGAATGCCTGGAGAAGGATTGAGATCAATGGCAACTCAGAGGATAAGGGAAGATGTGAGAGGGCAAGTGATAATGGTGGTGAGGAGATGACAGCAGCATAGAAGATGTTCTGGTGAAAGCAGGGAATTTGATTGAGAAAGATGGGAATGGGGTCTAAAGTGGAGAGGAGGGTGTCAAGAGGGACTTCAAGAAGTGCCTGTGAAGAAGGGGGAGGGGTGGTTGGCATAGAAGAGGAAGAGGAAAAAGAAGAAAGACAATGACAAGAAGGAAAAGACTCAAGAATCATTCCAACCATCCACCTCAGCTGCCCAGCCAGAGTAGGTGTTGCCAGAGGAATAGCAGAGGACTGGGGTGGTGACATTGTGAGGAGTGATGAAGCCAATGGAGATTCTGTGAGGGGTGACATGGAGGACAAAAAAGAGAGAGTCATGGGAATACTGGATTTTCTTGGCAAGTTCAAAGATGGAATAGAGGATGAAGAGGATGATGGTGGAATAGACAAGGAAAATGATGAGGGTGAGGGTGACCTTGATTATGTAGGAGTGGGAGAGAGAGAGGATGGAGGGAAGATGGATGGGCAAGAGGCCTTATATACATATATTGAGGAGAGTCTTGGTGTGGACTAAATTGAATGGGGGTTCCCACATGTTGTCGGACAAGGGATAGCCTTTCCATTTGACTAGGAACTGTGGACAGCAAGCAGAACCCTGATGTCCCATGATAGCTTCAACTTCATATTCTTCTTCATTTCCAAGGAGGTCTGATGGCAGGTGTGTGAAATTGTGGCTGTGCTCATCAGTTTCCTTGTAGGAAGAAAGAAGGGAGGCATGGAATACATTGTGAATCTTCCAAGTGGGAGGGAGCTTGAGGCAATAAGAAAGGGGGGAAAGAACCTGTATAATTTTGAAGGGTCCTTCCCTTCTAGGAGTGAGTTTTTGAGATGGGTAGCCAAGCTTAAGGTTCTGATTTTCCAGCCAGACTTTCTGTCTGACCTTCCAGGGAATGAACTTGGTAGTAATGTGGGATTTCATATTGGATTGAGCCTTCTGATGTGCAGCGAGGGCTTCTTTTTGGGCCTTGTCAAGGGTAGTGAGTCACTTATTGGCAGCTGGGATGAAGGTGGTTTTGGATAGGGGTGGGTAGCTGTGGGGTTTATATCCATACATGAGTGAAAATGGCAATTGGTTGGTGACAGAATGGGCATTTGAATTGTGGGCAAATTCAGCCATAAGGAGGAGGGAAGCCCAGGTCATGGGTTTTCCATCACAAAAGATCTGAAGATAGGTTTCTAGTTCTTGATTGACTTGTTCCATTTTACCATCAGTTTGTGGGTGATAGGCAGTGGAGAGGGCCAGGTCATATTCCAGGAGTCTAGCGAGCTCCTTAGTGAAAGTGGAGGCAAATTGGGGACCTCTATCCAGGGTTAATTTGTCATGAAGTCTCAATCGAGGGAAAACATGAGAGAAAAACAGGGAAGCCATACCTTCAGCAGAGATGTTCTTTGAACAAGGGATGTAAATTACCCCCTTAGTAAGACCATGGTCTACCACAACCATAATCAAATTGTGTCCAGTGGATGGGGGAAGGTCAATGATAAGGTCAACAGAGACTTGTTGAAACAGGTGGGTGGCAGCAGAGGGAATGGGGGAAAGAGCAGGGGTAGTGGGGTGGGTGATGACCTTATTAGCTTGACAGGTAGTGCATCCAGTGATGAATTTGCATGCAAATGTTGCCATACCAGGCTACCAATAGTCATGACAGAGGAGATGAAGGAGACAGAAATAACCTGGATGTCCAGTGGATGGGGAATCATGGATGGACACCACAAGGTTGTGATGAGCGGGTTTGAGGATGTAGAGGTGGCCCTGGAAAAAGAGAGAGCCCTCATGGAATTCCCAGTCAGAGGGAGAGGCATGGGGAAAGAGGGAGGAGCCTTCTTGGATAGCAGTGAAATGAGATTGAACAATCAAAGATTGAATGAGACAACCCTAAGTCATAGCTTTTGTTTCTTTAAGTCCTTGAGGCAAAGACTTCCCTTTGTTGATAGGGGAATCGAGTCGATACATTGAAAGAAAGTAAAAAGATAGATTGAGAGAGGGGAGTCCAAGTAGTCCTACAAGAGTAGGGAATCCAACCTAAAACCACTACCCCTGGAAGTAATGATCAAATGGATAAGACTGGGGTTTCCAGTCAAATCCTCTACTACTTAAATAGTGTCTGGTGATGAGTGCACAGACCATCCTCCAAAAGAGGGAATACCTGTCGAGATCAGTGGTATTTCATCTTCAGATCTTCATCTTCAGATACCCTGATCTTAGATCGATCTTTGATCAGATCTATTGTTTCTCAGATGGAACAATCTCTTAGATTGATTCCAATGTTCTAGACTCATATCAAATAGATATGAAGGGTGCAACCCTAGAACGTTCTAACAAACACCCTTGTCCACTATCATGTCTTCTTATTTCATATGATAGCAGATAGCTTATCCATTGGCAGATAACAGTATTTCATATAGAGATAAGTTATCTCTCTATTCTTGTTATCTTTGGATATTGTCCAATAGGACACCCACAGCCTTTCTAGATAGATAAGACCGTTTACTATATACATACACTCTGTATAGTATATAAGACAGAGAGTCTCTCTCAGAGATCTCTAACCAGAATTCAGATAGTGAACTTCATTCACTCCTCTCCATACTTCACACCTCACAAAGGACCACTCTGCTTTACCTCTTTGATCTACCTCAATCAGCACTAGTGAGTTTTCTCTCTCCTAGTGTCCATAACCTCTGCCCTTTTGCCCTGCTGTGCGAAAGACCTAGTCACTTAGGTGATTAGAGACAAAGCAATCACCTGGTCCAATTGCTTTAATACCAAGTATAGTAAGTGTCTGTCAGGTCTCAGACCTGGTAATCCGAATATGGTAGAGTCTGTCTGATGAAAGCATATCATGAGTAAAAAGAAATTACAAGTCTGTACCACATGATCACAGTGTGCCTTCCTGATATGATCACAACTGGGGAACCTCATAAGCCTGATGACAAGAGAAAGAGGAACGTGTCCAAAAGTATCTATGGGGTAACGGTCAAAAGGTAAGCCCCAAGGTCTAGAATGAAAACTCCAGTCCAATGTCCAGCTGACCAATTGGTCAAAGGTTGAGTCACATGTGCCAGATCACTTGGTCTGAAAGGAATTTATATACTGGCATAGGAATGTCCCATCTTCCAGGAATTGGCAAGTGCCGCACAAGGTCACATGCCTCAGATTACGTGATGAAGGAAATTATACTGAGGTACTGTAGGAGCATACCAATATATCACATGAATAGTGTTGCCATGGCTGACGAGCTGCACTGCCAAAATCGGCTCGGCTCTCACGATTTTGGCAGTGCGGCTCGTCAGCCGTGGCAACACTACACATGAAGTCATGTGGTTCAAAATACATGTTGGCAGAGGTCTTCGAGGACTCTCTGTAGTGAAATGTTGTGAGTGTCTGTTGAAAAGTAAAGGGAGAAGATAAGTAAAGCATCATTGTTCAAGGAAAAAGTATGATTTCATAACAAACAGAGAGGGCTTTAGCAACCAATGGATCAGTGGAGGAGGATGAGGCAATCTTGTCAGCAAGATCAACATCAATGGCATTAATGAAATGTTCTGGGGCAATGAGGACAACATCCTGGTTGTCAGTGGAGGTATCAACTTGGTCCTTGCGAGATAGGGCATCTACAGGGCCCATGAAAGAGCCAGGGTGGGTGTTGTATTGGATGTCAAAGTCTTGTAGGAAGAGCATGCAGCAGGCATGGTGTCTGGTAAGTTTTCTTGCTTCCTTGAAGTAAGAAAGGTTCTTGTGGTCCATAACCACTGTAACTGGGTGATAAGTACCACTGAGATATTGTCGCCACTCTTTGAGGGCTTTGATAATGGCAAGTAGTTCCTAGTCATAGATGTCATAGTTCCACTCTGTTGGAGGAACATGGAGGAATAGTAGGAGCAGGGATGAAGATCCCTATTGGCATCCTTTTGCATAAGGACTGCCCTAGCCCCAGTTAGAGAGGCATCAGTCATGACCATAAAAGGTTGTTGTGGGTCTGGCATACTAAGGACTGGGAGAGTAAGGAAGGCATTCTTGAGTTGATCAAAGGCTTGTTGTTGGTCATCCTTCCATTCCCAAGCAGACGACTTCTTCATTAGTGCAATAAGTGGGGTGGTGATGGCAGAGAAATTCATGATGAATTTTCAATAAAAGTTGCAAAAACCTAGGAAAGAGCAAATGCCTTTAACAGAGGAAGGGGGAACCCAGCTCTTGATGCATCAGCAAAACAGCCTTTTTCCCACAATATTTCTTTGCACACCACATGAGTCAGTTGAGTAAAATGATCAGGGCCAATATACCAAAGACATATGTTTGATGATAAAAATGTATGGTAAACTTTTTGAGACCACTTTATAGGCTGGATTTTTTTGACATTTTCTAGACAGCTCTGGCCAGTTAGGTACCTTGCTGGAGAAAACTGTCCAGTACTGTCCAGCACTGGCCAGGGGGAGGGATGGTTTGCTGATGTGGTTGAGAGTTTGGTGGGGTCCATCTGGATTTCTCCTTCAGCAATAATCATTCCTAGGAAGTCAATCTTTTTCTGAAAGAAAGAGCACTTTTCCAATTTCAAATGGAGCTTAAGCTCTGCCATTTGTTCTAGAACACGAAGGGTGTGGTTGTCATGGAGTCCTTGATCATCCTTAGTATGGATCATGAGGTTGTCCATGTAGATGATAAGCCATCCTTCAGCCAGCATATCGCCAAAGTAGTGGTCCATGAATGCTTGAAAGGTTGGGGGTCCATTGCACATTCTGAAGAACATGATAAGCAGTTCAAAGAGGCAAAAAGGGGTGATGAACATGGCCTTCCATTGATCTCCATCCCAGATGTGGATGTTGTTGAATCCCCAACATACATCCATTTTAGTGAAGATGTTCAATCCACATAGTTTGTCCATAAGGTTGGGAATAAGTGGGAGCAGATAGGCGTTCTTCATAGTGTGTTTGTTAAGGTATCGATAGTCCTGGCAGGGTTGGAGGTTTCCATCCTTCTTGGCAACATGTTAGAGTCCATGCTGACTTGGAGGTCATATGTAACTCCAGAACTCCAGAGTTAAAGCAGACAGGACTTGGCTTCACCATATGTGGTGTGCCCTTGTCACAGTCTGTCCCTGGATTTCGGAGGAGTGGAGATTGGAGGTAAAACAGTGGACTGACACTGGGTCAAGTCTGGAGTGAAGACAAGAGGGTAAGACCATCAAGGCCTTTTGGAGGTCAGAGGTGAGTCAGAAGAAAACTTAATATTCAGACTGAGGAGTACAGGAGGTATCTACAGAGTATATATAGTTGGAGGAAAACCAGATTTGTAATTGAAGTGGAGTGGATTAGTAAAACAGAGAATGACTAAATACTGAGTAAAATGGAGAATGACAAAGACAGAAGCAGGAATATAATAATCAAAGTGGAGTTGGATATGTATGAGAGCCAGAGCTGTGCTCTAAGCAATGCACAGGTATGAAATATATACTAGTACAGAAAAGGAAATGGAGGTAACGAGAAATATGTATTGGAAGTCCAGAGGTGCAGAGTTGTATCCTGAGCGAGATCGCTCCAGAGTTCGTGGGTGAATGAGCCGGAGTTGCATCCAGAGGATCAGAGATGGTTGGGATATGACACAACAAAGAATGGAGTGGCTTGAGGGGATTTTGAATGTTGGATGGTTTCCTTCTTGAGGTGTTCATTTATGAAGTCCTGGCAGGCCTTTGTTTCCTTAGGGTTAAGGGAGTAGGGTTTGGCCTTCCAGGGAATGAAAGAATCTTTGAGTTTGATGGCATGGTCGAAATCATGGGATGGGGGAATAAAGCCATCTTCTAGTTCATTGAAAACCTTTTTGAACTTCAGGAATTTGTTGGGGAGGGTGACATTTTGTTTCTTCATTTGTGTGGCAATAGTGGTAGAGAGAGTGACCTTTCAGATAACCTCTGGGAGCATTCTGGCTTCTTTGAGTTTCTTCTGGTAGTGCTGTTTGATGGCTTGCTGTCATGCATTGTAGTTGGCCTTGGATACCCTGTCCAGATTCTTGTTGAGATAGTTGATTAAGTAGGCCTGTGCTTCTCATAGTGGATCATTGTGCTGACATATCTGTTCCCCATCAGGGAATTCAATGGTTTGATTTATCCAGTTGATCTTCAGGTTTACCTGTACCAACCAGGGCATCCCAAGTATGATGTTTTGCGATCCACAGTTGGTCACCATGAGTTCCTGTTTATGTTCGGTGTCAGCATATTGCATGGTGACAAATACCTTGTGCTGAATTTGTCCAGCCTTGTTCTTGGTTCCATCAATGTTCTTTGCTCCAATAAGTTCAGCAAGTCAGATCAAGGGAATTTGATTCCAGATGACAAAGTTGCAGTCAATGAATGATCTAGTGGCTTCAGAGTCAATGAGGGTGGTGGTGGCAATGATTTCTCCTGTCCTCCCTGCATAAAGCGATACAGGGACTTGTATTGCTCTATCTGCAGGGGAGGATACAAAAATGGTTGCTATTATTTGTACAGGAGTCCTTGTCCTTGAGGAAGTAGACATCGCTCTACTCCTCAGTGTTGAAAATCCTTATCTTCTTTGGCTTCTTGTTCAGGAGCATCTTGGGGTGCATCCATGAATAATTCCAAAAGGCAGATTGCTTGATGGGTCTTGAGTCCTTGGCCTTGACATCAGGAAAATGGTGAAGAAAAGATAAAGCATTATATTGGCATAATAGAAAAGACAATCCATTATAATTCCTTGTCATTGATTATCAACCCCCCTTTCATGAATATAATCAATTATCCTCTCTTCACCATTTTCCTGATGTTTTGCATAGGTGGAGAGAGTGTCAAGGGGGACTTCTTCTTCTTCAGCAGTCCTAATCTTCTGTACCTGTGGTGGCTTTCAGTGATTCTGTCTGTTGCAGTGTTTGCCAGCATAGCAGCCTTTCTTGTGGCAAATGAAGCACTTGCCATGCTTTACTGTATATGGTTGGATTGTTCTGCAGGGGATAAAGAAACATAATCCACATCCATGGCCATAGGGTTGCAGGTGCAGGATGGGGACAAGGTTGATCTGAGGTATGAGGTGCCTCCTCTCCAGAGTGCATCAGTTCAGATAATTGTATGGTAGAAATGAGAGGCTTTGTCAGGCCAGTCATTGGTGGTAGTTGATTCCTTCTCTACCACAGTCATCATAGTGGCCAGTTGGCAGGAGATGGCCCACTTAAGAAGATCCTTGAGGATGGCTTGGTCAGTAACCTTGCTACAAGAGGCTTCAAGTTGGAAGGCACTGTGAAAAGTATCAAAGTCGCCATTGAAAGGTTTCCCTTCCATCCAAATGGAGTACAAGGCCACCCAAGCGGTGTCTGTGAGACCAGAGGGTATAAAGACAGTGCAGAAGTCCTTTTCGATTTCAGTGAGGGTATCAGTCCAGGAGGCGACCTGGGTATTGAGAATCTTCTTGAGCCATGCTTCAGAGAAGGTGGTGCTGTGTTCAACATTCATCCAATTGAGGAGGGTGATAGCGATCTTCTTGTCATCATATTTGGCCATGTTGATAGCAAAGTAAGCTTTTATTGCTAGCAACCATCTTGAGGTGTCTTCACTCTTGCCAGAGAAGGGTTCTGGGCAAGCCACCTTGAGTTTGTCTTGAGATGTAGACATGCTGCTGGGGGACAGAGAATGACTAGGAAGAGAGGGGGTAGGCTGTGGGGATGGGGTGTGCTGGGAAGACAGAAGGGTGGATTGGAACTGCAAAGGGGATAATGCAGGGGATGCTCCAAGTGGAGAGGGGATAGGGGTGAAGGCAGGTGTAACATTCAGAAGGGGTCCTCATCTGGTATCAGGGGAGGGTACTTGTGAGAATCCGGTTACTCATCACCTAGGTTGAGTGGGAGAGCAAGAGGTAGAAGTTCCAGAGGGTCAGGCTGACTGGTAGGGGTTCAAGTATGGAGAAGCAGCAGGGCTAGTTTCATCATCTGAGAAGTCCTCTTGCTGAGGAGACTGATATGTGGTGTGATGTGGGTCAGATCCCATGCATAGTAGCAACAAGCTAATTCTTTTGTTATGCATGTGTGGAACAAAGACTTCACTCAGTAACCCTTCATACTCAAGGAGATTTAACAATGTCCTGGAGCAGAGTATTGACTGTTGCCCATAAGGGAGAAGTCCCAACATTAGTGAAAGAGACAGAAGACTGGAAGGGCTTAGCACAGGAACTAGTTGAGCAACCTTCTTCAGGAGCAAAGACTTTGCAGGCAGAAATGTGTAGAATTAGCTGAAGAGCTATCTACTACAAGACAGCCCTTTATATACTCTAGGGGTTACCATAAAGGGATGATGCATAAAAGGGAATCAACAAGATATGTCATATCATGTGTATCGTAAAAGGAAATCAATGAACGATGCATAAAAGGAATTGTACGTGTATATGGAAGTGTGGAGTCCCATGTCCAAGAAAGGTATTGGAGTTCCATGCTCAAAAGGAGAAATGGAGTTCCATGTGATATAAATGGAAGAGAGATAAAAATAGGACTTCCTGGTAGAAACAAGTCAGAAGTCCAGGGGCATCTATAAACATGGGAAACGGTGGTGTTCCTGTGCGAAGATCAGAAGTTGTGTATCACAGGGTCATATTGACCAGCATCAATAATTTCCCATGTGAGGTCTCTATACACTGTGGAAGAAAGATCAAACCAAAAGTGGTTGTAGTAATGAGTAGGAAGGAAAAACATATCTATGTCTGTGTCATCTTCACCAAGTAGTTGTCTCCAAATGATTTCAGAGTTGTATTCCCAAGTATGTATCTTTGAAATCCATAACAGCAACCATGGCTGAGTCAGCATGAGAACTGTCAACACAGCCATAGATCTGACATACTTCTTCATCCATGAGTTGCATGATAATGAGGTCAAGGGTGAGATCATCAGAGGGAGTGGAATCAAGAATGATGATGAGGTGGTCATACATAGGTGGAAGGGAGTCCAACAGTGAGAATGAGGATGATGTCTTCATCCAACACTACAACATTGATCTCCTCCATTTGGAATGCAATGTGGCATACTTTGGCAATCCAGGCCTGCATCATGGCATTCTCATCCTTGTGGAGTGTGAGAAATTTACAACAGAGGGCAATGCAGCTGGCAAAACCACATACATGGTGGACAGTTTTGAGGTTGGTCCATATGACATGTGGGTCATGGTCACAGACAAGAGAGAGCTGGGAGGGTTTGACATGGAGAATGATTTTGACATGGGCTTCAGCTTGTTTTCTAATGAAGCTCTTCACTGTGTTCAAGTTAGGACTGCTGGCTGGCATCATCTTGGTACCATCTACATATTCAAATAAACTCTTCTGGGTCGAGAGTGCTTCCATTAACAGGCACCATTCATAGTAATTGGTACTGTCAAGCTTTGCAAATGACATGTCAGGGGGCATGGCATGAAGTGAGATCAGCAGCAAGCAGTGGCAGGTAATGAGCAACAGGTGACTGGCTTCAGCCCCAATCAGGCAAGCAAGTGAGCAAACAAGCAATGGGTGACTGGTTTTGGCCACAATCAGGCAAGCAAACAACAAGCAGGAATGAGTGACAACAAATGGCAACCAGCTTCAGCCCTGATCTGGCAAGGGCTTGAATGGTGATAGCATGAAGGGGATCTGAGAGCACACAGCAGGCAACTTAGTCACACCAGTTCAGCAAGAGTTGAGTTTGTGTTGAGTAAGCCTTTTGAGGTGCAACAATGGTCAACCACAGGTAAGTTGGCAGTAGCAGTACAAACTCGACTCTATGGTATTACTAATCAATGTGTAGCTATGAGTATGTTTGATCACATGCACACACATAACCCAACATAGCCAGCCTTCTGATATCATATCCTCAAAGTAGAAGTCCATGAATGCTTGGAATGTCAGGCTCTGGGCCATTACACATTCCAAAGAACATGATTAGGGGTTCAAACAGCCTGAACAGGGTGATGAAGGCTGGTCTCCTTCCTTGATTTGTATGTTATTGAAACCCCATCACATGTCCATTTTGGTAAAGATGTTGATTCTTTGAGTTGGTCTATCAAGTTGAGGATCAGAGGGAGGGGATAAGCATTTTTGACCATGTGTTCATTTAGGTATTGATAGTCTTGACACAGTCTGAGTTTTCCATCCTTTTTGGCTATGAAGAAGAATGGGGCAGCTTGTGAGGATTTCAAAGGTCTAATAGTTCCTTTTTTCAAGTGTTCTTGGATGAATTCCTTGCATGCAGTGGTTTCTTTGAGGTTTTGTTAGAGTCCATGCCAACTTGAGGGTTGTAACTCCAGAACTCTAGAATTAGATCAAATGGGACTTGGCTTCAGTGTATGTGCTGCACCCTTGCCACAGTCTGTCCCTGGATTTCGGAGGAGTGGAGATTGGAGGTAGAAGAGTGGACTGACACTAGGTCAAGTCTGGAGTGAAGATGGAAGGTAAGGCCATTGATGTTATGAAACCATACTTTATTCTTGAAAGACGCTATCCTTTTACTGTCTCTTTCCAAACTTTTACCTAGAACCTATCTTTCTTGCGGCGATCCGATTGAAGAAAGCCATTTACATGTACTTCGCCAATCATGTGACTCGATGTCACATGATGTTTATCTTCTGGTATGCTCCTATGACAGTATAATTTCCTTCTGTCACATGATCTGTCGCACATGACCACTTTGTGGCATTTGCCGATTGGCCATCGGTTGATCCTTCAGACTTCTTCCTGGTGGCTGTCTCTTTGGGAATAACCCGGACACTTTTACCTAATGTTATTGAGATACGGAACTTTCTGGTTCCAGGCCCCTCATTCTCTTTCTCATCATGATGACTCATTTCTCTTACCTGATTCTCTGATCGTGATCATATCAGAATGACACATGCCAGGAGAGCTGTGTTCCTTACTCATACCCTTTTAGTCACGATATGTTTCCTTTGGACTTTTGTTCCCTTTTTCGATTTCCAGGCTTGAGACCTGACAACTCTACTTTCTTATTCAGTAGTTTCCCTTCTTTGGAAGATGGTCTGTGCATGGATATGTACTTCTATATAAGTAGTAGACACATCAACTGGTAACCCCAGTCTTTGCTATTTGGAATTTCATCCCCAGGTGACTTTCTTCTAGGTGAGACCCCCTTAGAATATTCTGAGGGGCTTACTGGGAAACTCTCTTATTCATTTACACTCTTAGCCAGAGGATAAACAGTGCTCTTTCCTTTTACTCATTGTGGTATGGGACTTTGCATCCCATGATCCTTGGCTCTGTGACAGGATATCCCCTGTTGACTTTGCGTCACAGGATTTCTTCACAGATACCCCGTTGAAGGGAAGACTTCGCCTTTGAGGTTTGAAGTTCAACCTTCGACGTTTCGTCTCATTTCAATTGAGGCCTTTTGGAGGAACAAGAGGTTGGAGGTGAGTCAGAGGTAGAAATGTTAGAACATTAGACATTAATATTCAGACTGAGGAGTACAGGAGGTATCTATGGAGTATACATATATAGTTGGAGGAAAACCAGATTTGTAATCAGAGTGGAGTAGATGAGTAAGACAGAGAATGACTAAATACTGAGTAATATGGAGAATGACAAAGATGGAAGACAGGAACATAATAACTGGAGTGGAGTCAGGTATGTATGAGAGCCAGAGCTGTGCTCCTAAGTGAAGCACAGGAATATGAAATATATACTAGTATGGAAAAGGAAACAGAGGTAACGAGAAATACATATCGGAAGTCCGGAGGTGCAGAGTTGTGTCCTGAGTGAGATCACTCCAGAGTTCATGGGTGAATGAGTCAGAGTTGCATCCGGAGTGTTGGAGTTGGCATGGGATATGACAGGTTTAGCAAGTAGGCCTTGGCTCTTTTCAGAGTGAAAGATTCCTTTAGGTCAATAGCATGGTCAAAGTCTCTGGAAGGGGGAATGAAGCCTTCCTCAGATTCTTGAAACACCTTTGTGTATTTGACAAACTGGGGCAGGACTTTAACTTCTTCCTTTCAGGCTTGGGTGGCTAGAGTAGTTGACAGAGTTACTTTCCTTATAACTTGTGGAAGATAGCCTCCTTCTTTTAATCTTTTTTGGATCCTGGATATGAATGCCCAATCAGTGGCCTCTTCATGGTCTTTTTCAAGGTATCAGATAATGTAGGTCTGAGCTTCCCTGATTGGACAATTCTGTCTGGGCATTCTCAGCTTGTTAGAGAATTCAACTGTTCTTTTTGTCCAGTCAATTGTTGGGTTTACTTGGACTAGCCATGGCATCCCTAGTATAACATTTTGGGATCCATGGCTGATTACCATCAGCTCCTGTGTGTGTTCAGTCTGAGCATATCAGAGGGTGATTTTGACCTTATACCAGATTTCTCTGGCCTTGTTTCTTAATCCATCTATGTTGGATGCTTGAATTGGTTCCCCTAGTCTGATCAGTGGAATCTAGTTCCTTATTGTAAAGTCTCTGTTGATGAATGATCTGGTGGCTCTCAAATTGATGAGAGTGGTGGTTTCAACAATTTCTCCTGTCCTCCTGGCATAGAGTGATATGGGAATATGTATATATTTCTCTAAAGGCTGGGGAGGATACAAAAATTGGAGCTATTTGTACAGGAGTCCTTAGGGATGAGGAAATAGATGTCAACCTCTTTCCTCTTAGTGAAAAGATGGTTCTTCTTCTTTATTCTGGGGAGCAGGGGGAGTGTGATAGAGACTTAGCATCCTTATGGCTTCTTTGGCTGGGATTCCTTTTCCCTGGATATAGGAGGATAGCAGGTTGACTGAGAGGGAGTTGGTGGTCCTGATCTGTTGCCTTGGTTGGTTCTTTCTGTATTGGTTCCTAGTTCCTTTGTGGTTTGAAGACCTACACTCTACTTTGTGGCAAATGAAACACTTGTTATTGCAGAAATGATCAGACTTCTTGGTGGGAGAGAGTCAGACAAAGTCCACATCCATAACATTGGGATCTCTGTATTGAGTGGGTGGTGTGGTAGAGGATAGATAGGAAGCACCTCCCTTCCTTATCTGTTCTGTTCTGACTATTGCATGGTAGAACCGTGTGACTTTCTCTAGCCATTCTGTGGCAGTTCCTGGTTCTTTATCAATGGCAGTCATCATTAGGGCAAGTCAGTTCAATACAGTCCTCTTCAGCAAGTCTTTGAGTACTGAGTCATCTGTTAGGCCACTCCTAGAGGCTTCTAGCTGGAAGGCACTTTGGAATGCATTGAAATCTCTATAGAAGAGTTTTCCTTCCATTTGGATGTTATGGAGGGTCATCCTTGCAGTGTCTTAGGGATTAGAGGGAATAAAGACAGTTTTGAAGTCTGCTTCTAGCTGTCTGAGGAGTATGTACAGGCCAGTCCAAGTTCTGGATCTTGCTGAGCTTGGAGAGCAATGATTCAGAGAAAGTGGCCCCCTTCCTATATCATCCTGTTGAGGATGGTGATTACTTGCTTCTGCTCTTTGTACTTTGTCATGTTGATTGTGAAGTAGGCTTCATGGTCAAAATCCATCAAGAGGCATCCTCTGACTTGCTGAAGAAGAAGTCCAGACAAGCTGCTTTCAATTCATCTGTAGACATAGTACCACTGCCAGGTGATACAGGGGAAGGTGTTGATAAGAGAGATGGTGGGGGACAAGGGTATGGGGGAGCCTAGAGGTGGTGGGAAGAGGAGTGAGGTTTGTGAATGTGAGATAGGGGCAACAGAAGGGAATGTGGATGGCAGAGAGGGTCTTCTAGGGTCTGGAGAGAGTAATTGTGACAACCCAGTTACTCTTCTCCTTGGGAGTGATGGAGAGTACCTAGGGGTGGTGACTCTGAAAGGAAGTGCTGACTGGTAGGAGTTGGCATATGGGGAAGTGGCAGTGGGTTCTTCTTCATCTGAAGAAGGTTCTGGTACATTGATGCATCTCATTTTGTAGGATGGTCAGATCCTCTGCTCTAGCAGCAGGGACCAAGAGAAGAGCTAATTCTTTTGTTATGCATGTGCAGAACAAAGACTTCACTCATTATGTACTCCCTTATTGTACTCAAGGCAACTCCACAGAGATCCTGGAGCAGAGAATGACTAAGACCTGTTAGAGTAAAGTCCTACTTGATGATGCAAGACTCTTTGAGGGGATCATGCACATATGAGATGAGCAAGTCAGAGAGGAGCAAAGACTTTACAGGCAGAAGTGCATAGAATTAGCTGGGGAGAATACTAATACAGTGCAGGTATTTATACTATCAAGGTCTCCCATAAATGGAAGCTACTCTGAAAGAAAAGCATATCAAAAAGGGAAAGAAGCATATCCAAAGGGAGAAGACAGAGTTCTGCTTGATATAAAAGGATATAGTGATATGGGAGGAAAGTAGACCAAAATGAGGGAAAACCTGAGAAAAGAATAGGGTTGCAACACCCTCAGCGGTGATAGATTTCGAGCAAGGGAT
>JBBPMU010000194.1:0-40932 GCA_038090475.1 Wakefieldia striispora | reverse complement strand
TTCCAGTATCTCCAGCTTCTCCCAGATCACCACAGTATTTCCCAGTCTGTCACAATTCTGGCAATTTCTGGGCCACCCTGTAGGGTCTGGAGCCTTAACTATAGGGAAAGGTTGTTTTGCTGATGACACTCACCTCGCAACGATCTCACTTGTGTCCTTTGATCCGTACAATTAACTGCATTATGCATTAATATTCTGCTGAAGATATTTGGGAAGCCCTTCGACCTGACAGAGATTCCTGCTCTGAGGCGCCGTGTGTGCGACACCCTATATGATGCTGGATACATGAGGGCGGCTGCAGAGATTTTTATGAAGGATGGCCGAAAAAACAGGGCCAGAAGCTCGAGCGGATTGGGTCCCCACGGGCTGGGTCACGCGTGCGTTCAGATTACTAGTTAAACGATGTGTGGATGAACTTTCGTCTTCAGAGTTCGGGGAGAGATGTATTGCAAAATGTAAACACCTTGGCGATCGTGCAATCGAGATGCGAGCACTACATTCAACTGCAGTGGCTGCCATGCATTCTCCATTGAGAGAATTTGACCCCGACAATCGTGCTGGGTGGGGTCTAGAAAGCATTCATGCTTTCCATCGAATCCGATGCCGAAGATGCGAACTGTCTTGGCGTTGGAGCCAGAGTCGAGTCATTCGACACATCGATGGCGGATACACACTCTTTTTTTCGCGTCATGTGCCTTCAACTCGTGCAATTTCTTGTGAGTCCTTGCATCCCAGGCTACCACCTCTCCGAGCTCTCCTGTGATTATCCAGCGTCCA
Source organism: Wakefieldia striispora (assembly GCA_038090475.1). Lineage (NCBI taxonomy): Eukaryota > Fungi > Basidiomycota > Agaricomycetes > Agaricales > Hymenogastraceae > Wakefieldia > Wakefieldia striispora. The sequence continues at coordinate 40,155 of JBBPMU010000194.1, read as the reverse complement.
TCCTTCGATACTGCCACGGCAAAGACTTGACCGCTGGTTGTCTTCATCGCCCCGTTGTTGTCAATCCAAAACACCCCTTCCTGGCTCTCACACACGATGTGCCTTCATCGTCCGCAACATAACGGAATAGATAGTATTGTCACCACTAAGTCCCACTTTCCTTGTATCACTGCAGCCTTTATGATCAGTAGATACTGCAGTTGTACCCAGTGACGATTGATACGCATCTGTGGTCGCCCACATGGTGTTTGGGCCTATGTGGTGAATTTCTCATACACCCTAATTGGCGTCCCTGTGGACCTACAGTATTAGGAATGTTGGGATACATCACGGTCAACGTCTAATTCATGGGGTTAGAGCACTTGTTCAAGGGCAACACCTAGCCTTTATTTCTGCGAGGGCTGTGCACCCAGCAGAGGTGCGTGTTTTTTCGACTTGTAATCGCAAGAGGATCACTGAATGTTTTGTATATTTCAAGGGGATACCTCCAGGTGCGCCCGTACTGCACCATGTCAATATATACTTGAGCGGTTTGCCGTAGTCGGGGGGAGTCCCCCTCGTTTGGCTCCTTGGATGGCCCACTGTCAGACATCTAGAAGTTGAAACCGCATAAGCAAGCTCAACCTCTACCTTTTAGGTAGCTCAATTTGGTTAGGTCAGGTTAACATCCCTGAATATCCATTTTTGTCAACCCATCATCCAACCATAGCTCTCAAAAGGCCTACAGAGAGTCGTCAAGCAATAACGCAACAATAACGTTGTTCTGCTACCTTGTAGATGGAGGATATTGATCAATTTGGCGTGGCGCTTTACTTCGTTTACATACCGTAAGATGACATTCAGCACTCAACGTTTGGCTCCGAGTAACGGTCTCTGTAAAATCCATGTTTACCTATGAGAGAACGTGCAAACTGGCAATGAGATTCTGGTACACTCAAACACGTGTTCTGAAATGATGGCTGGACAGTAGGCGATTCAGACGCAGAATGCTCTAGCTGAGTACAGGTTTCACGTTAGACCACTTCCGGATAAACGTACAGCTCACGTCATGCCGGAAGGGCCGAAACATGAATCGGCAGACAAGGCGAATTAGTACCACTAATATAAAGCCAGCAGCCATGGTGCTGCCAACACCTCGTCCGAGATGTCCGGTTTACCTCCACTTCCGCCGCTTCCATCAGAATGGGTCCTTGATGCTGGTCGCAAACCCCCTGTGTACACTCGGTCAGCTCGTAACAACTATATCGTAACACCATCGGACTGACCCTGCATCCTTTTCGTTTCACTAGACCTATGGTTGGCTCTGAGCTCAGCATGCAAAAATTCTCCGACAGTTCTAAAGGGTAAGCATTATTTCTCTCCCTTTAGTTATAATACTGAATAAGTTTCGGTTTGGAAAACCAAACAGAGCAGGTAATGGTTGCATAGGTTTCAACTTAACCTCTTCACTCAAACTAGAGGAGATGACGGATCGTGCTCGCCGAGCTGTGGATCAACTTCGGTATGAGAATTCACAGTGCAATACATATCTTGTTTTTCCGCATGGATACCCATGCAAGATGACTCACCGTTGCTCGTCCTAGCTTTGTTTGCCCCACCTTCGCCTGTACCATAGAAGGGGATGCTGAAAATCTCCGATGGATATATACACCATCCGCCGATAGGGAAGCATGGCTCGATCTGGCTTTTAACGTCGAGGAACGAGGAGCATCACTGAACCCAACCGAGTTTGTAAGAGCCACGAACCTTAAGCTGCTCCCTTATGCAGACGGAAAGGGCACGATAACTTACGTTAGGGTCTACCTGCTTACGACTTCGAATCAGAAGGATGGTAATCAAAAGGAATACGGTCTATACATTCATCATCCTCACTCCATGCTGGATGTGGGTCCTGCAATGCATGGATTGAACCTCATGTGCGAATGGATGTCCGGCAAGGGCATGGAGGTGATGATCAGACCCTCAGAAGAGTGGAAGAATCTTCCCGTCGACCCGATTACCGCGACGGGAGGACCGCTTAAAGAATGGGAAACGTCCGGAAGAGAACTCCTGGATTATTACACTGAGCAGAAGGAACGGACGACGGCAAGTTTCAACTCGAGCCATTCCGTGCCTCTTTCCTTCTTAGCTAATGACGTGTGTAATTCTCTAGCCTCATATCTGCCTACCACCTCCATCTCGCCCGCTGGATGTGTCCGAACCACTACTCCGTTATACCATGACTTTATCCGAGGCGGAGACGACCGCGATCGTCACACAAACAAAGAAGCTCGGAGTTTCCCTCACGGCCCTATTCTACGCTGCAAACGCGTTGGCACAGTACGAGATGAATCCGATCGCTGGAGCTGGAAACGAGGTCGATTTTTCTTATGAGGCGACAGCGCAAGTGATAGTTCTCCCGTCCATCCGCAGTTCTTAACTTGGATCCCTAGCATCTCTCTTGAACGTTACACGAAACCGCCGGTTGACCCCCGAAAACATATCATATCGTACTGTGCTATGATTACGCTGCGTTTCTCAATGGCTAAGGCATTGATTGAACCTACCGAGAAGGGAAGACTGGTCAAGGCGGCCAAAGCCGTGCGAGAACAACTTGATAAATATCTGGCCAATCCTTGTCTCCCTCATTTGACTACCGTGACTGCAACCATGCCACGCAGCAAGGTAGAGACGGCCAGGATGGTGAAAAACCCTTGGGGTTGTCGAGTGGTCAGCTTAGGCATGGTGGAAAAGAGGGTGAAGGTGGATCACGGGACAATCGCCGTTGAGAGTATCGACTTGGGCAACCGACAGCTAACTTTGATGTATGGCGTGTTATTACTAAATTCCCCGTTGCTTGCTCTCTTACTCCGTCTCTTTCTTTTTCCGTTCGCTCTAGGACTGTTCATGTGTGGACAATGCACTCTAGGCTGCACTTCCTGATTCAGGCGAGTCATCTCCATGCTATCGCTACACTATCGCACCAACTTCTGACCTGTCGTGATGTCAGGGTGCCGCCGCTTGGGGAGAGGAATGCTTGAAAACGGTATTGGGGGAGACAGTGAGGATTGGGTCGCTCGTCGTGGAGAAACCGCTCGGGAAGCTCTGAGATTTACTTTAGCTTTGAAGCCTCGGGAGTGATTAACATTGTTGATGTGTATATGGTATGTCGAACATATTCGAGCCTGGCAAAACGCGAAACCTCAGAACACCTCCTTGCTCGATCTATTGACTCAGCGTAAAGATGTCCGAAATTCGATCTTGGTGGAAGGTTCCGGGGCCAGCCAGCCAGTGTTCTGTATGTATGACCATCTCTCAGGTGGGTCTCGGTACCGGACAGCTACGTGTAGAAGGGATAAGGATACACGACTGAAGGGTGCGTTTTGGGGACCTTGCCGATTTCATCCATGATTGCAACCGTCTAGTCGAGCGAAACAAAGATGAATTCTGAAGTGAGCTTGATACTTGTCCTCAGATCAGTGCCCGAAAGACTGACGATAAATGCCTGGATAACGAGACATCTCAATAGCGGAGAGTACACCTTAACCATCTTGAGGTGTCGTTGAGCGTCGTAAGGTGTAATGCGTTTGTGCTCGTACCCCCTCGGACATGAACATTCGGTTTCAGTTCCCTGCGTAGATACGGTCGTGGGCCATTCAAAAGCGGAGGCTGTATATACACACCTTATTCGCATCACAAAGCCTCATCCCACGATATGGTCAAGTGTGTACCCTGCTCTGTTTGATGAGTACTGAGGAGACTTGCAGGAATCGCGGGCCGGGGGCTCAGAGACACAGCCGTTTTGTAAAGTGTGTGACTGTTGTTTTCAGATTGAACAGACTCAAATGTAAGATCGCCAAAGGATTATATATTTGACACATTCTCGCTGAACCCTGAGGAAGAAAGCTCATCTACACATCGTTTAACTAATAGTCTGAACCGACCCGTGACCCAATCTACAGTGACCTAGCCCGCTCCAGTTCCGGACTTACTTTTTCGGTCACCTTCGAAGAAATGTCTGCGCATGCGTGTATCCAACATCATATGAAGTTTCGTATATATGCCTCGACCCCGGGCAGACTCCCTGAACGTCTTTCGGTAGAACGTTAACATATATCACGAACAGTAGTAGAAATCAACACGTACGAGTATGGCCAGCACTGGGTAAGAGCTTCTATAAGAAAAAAGTATGCACGTTGGGATATTTCTATTGCAGGTTCATAGTATGCTGTATCCATACATGTTTCCGAGAACCTACAATACAACGTATATCAACAAATGGTTTAGCAAGCCCTCATGAGCTTATCGCGTCTCTATACTTCCCAGGCACGTGCATACAAAATGGATCGAGTGAAAGAAAACCACGCTCTCGTGAAGATCACCGACCAGTATCAGCATGCACTTTGATGAGCAGAAAGAAGACGTTTTCGGCGTGATGGCAGTCCCGGATTGCTGTGTCGGGCTCCCGCTTCTCGTTTGTCCTGGCCAACATATGCAAGTGCCGTGGCAACACGGCCTATGGGCGTTGGTTGGCTTTGCGAGGACTGCATTATCCAGCTCGACACCAAAAAAATGACTCATAGACAGCATACTTCAGTAGCGTCACCAATGGTTCCCTCGAAACTAACTCGTATCAATATATGATTAGCAAATGTATGATGACTGGGAGATCTCCTTCAACGACATCTTCGGTTTGCGTGGGAATCATCTTGGATCCTTGCATCGTCGCTTGTCACAGAGGATGAGTCAGAGACCCTAGCATCGCGAAGTGGGAGAAACCTACATCGACACTGAAGCAAGCGTTTCACTGAGTCCATGAACTACGATTTTTTGGACCTTCGTCCTGCATATATGATACTTCCTGTCGAAGGAGATTGCGAGACATAGAGCTGCTATAAAATAGAGATGAACCCGGACTGTCAGAGTTGCGGATGACCTCAACGACATTCGCATACGTAGAATAGGGTTCGGCACAACTGATTTCCTCAGGAGGCCCAGGCGACGAAGAGCTTGCAGCCATTGGTAGAACAGGCGAGAGGTGTGTTTGGATTTCGGTCAACAGGGATGAGACTTCGAATAGCTTCGAGTTGTCCGAGTCACCGGTGCGAACGTCGAAGGCCGAAACACCATATTCAGCTCAGTAGCTGTCGCCAATGACGCAGTTGTCGCGCTGGATAGCATCGACAAGGCATCACCCAGGCGTGTTGAAGGTGCGAGCCGTCTTGCGATCGCAACCAGAGGCAAATCTTGTTGAGTTACTTGACATCGCGGAGGGCGTGCCTGCTAATCGTAAAATATGCCTTCCACATTCACAAAGGCGACAGACTCGTATTTACTAGGTTATATAAGCATCCCACGCACAGCCCCCCCGGGCAGGATGAACCACAGCTTTCTGCGCTGACGTTTTTAACCTTCAACTTACCTTGTCTCATTCTCCAGTCGGAATGAAAGAGGCTCTGCGGCATTACGAGACTCCGCAGAGTGTGTATGCCAGAAATCTCAGCTCGCACCGTGGTTATCCCTTATGGATGCCCGGACTAAAGACTCAACTTCTGCAGGAGTACCAGGAACATGGACTCCAGATCGGAGACGTCGGTTATGTCGTTCCCGAACTTGGTTGTTTTGAGGCCCTCTTCAACATATGCCTTACCTTGAATGGCACAGATTTGTCGAAGGAGATCTCGAGCGAACAGTCTCCTGTGACTCCCTTCGGAGTTTACAAAGTACGCTCGTGGTCTAGCTGCATTTGGAGAAGCTGAAGGTTCCGCAAGCATCCCTGCTCAGTTCAAAGTCACGCAGCCTGGCTATATATAATACGGAGTTGGGAGATCGCAATTGCATCAACAATGCTGTACTAGTAGAGTACACAATATCACCAGTCCGACGAATCGTGACAAACAGATTAAAAAAATGCAAACTCTACGTTTGTCGTCGTGCACGAGATGGACGAGACTGGCCACTGAGTGCTAGGGTGGCAAACGATACAAAGATCTCATGCGATCGTATCGACAAACCTGGAACCTGAATGCGTCCAAATAGAGGCGGCATTGGACGTAATCGACTTCGGATGACGATCGTGACAGTAATCCTCACTGGGGGTACTGCATGGGCGCCACGGCCTCATCATGGCTCCCGTCCACATCCACGCACTTCTCTCGGAAATGGCACGAGAGAGGGAGGGCGAGGGCAGCTGTGGTCACTATTATGACCAGCGTCGGACACCAACTTGAATATTATTGTATATAGTAATTGACTCCCACACTCAGATTATGTCATTTGACTATCTCGCGACCACACCTTCATCCTGTACTCATAGATGATCATGATAGAAAATCATGATAGAATATGCTGTATAATAGCTACCGTGCGAGTTCCCAAGCACTCACCGTTTTCTTCCGTTCTGCTTACACGGACACTGCAACGCCATACCTTCTATGCAATCCAGCGGACGCCCCAGGCTGTCGCCATCGGTTGAATGGACATTCCAGACGTCTGGGCCCAAGTATGTCTACATCGTGGGCTTGCTTCGTCCGGTACTTACTTCCTGGTTCGATACAACACTTTAGCGATACCATGGAACCACCACCCGATCTCACGCGTCATCTTGTCAGGATCAAAGATCAGTATTCGGCGGGAGGAAGTTTTGGCGATGTCTATAAATGTCGGTGCCATGGTCCTGCCATGCCAACGGAGGTAGAGGGCGTCGTATAATTCACTGTTACAGTCTACCGATCTCTTTCTCAGGTCGCTGTGAAATCGTTCCGATTCAGTTTCTCGAACGATGAACAAGTAGACCATAGTAAGTCCGTGACCAAGGTGACTATCCATGCTCTGTCCAAAAGTCCATGCCAACCACGTTGCAGATGCTTCGACGGGAACTTGGAATCTGGAGGAGATTGAAACATGAAAATATAGTCCCTTTCCTAGGTATTGCATACGGCTTTGGGATGGATGGTGCCATGTCACTAGTATCTTTGTGGATGCCGAATCAATCCGCTCACCTCTTCTTAACGAAGCACGATGTAGATCTATGTTTGGGGCACCGACTTCAAATCGTGCGTTTGACTTCATGTCCCAGTGCCTGCAATCCTTCTGACTGCGCTCCATAGTTGCTAGATATTGCTAACGGGCTGCACTATTGTGGGTCCTATTAGTTACAGTTTCGGGTGCTCAAAAGGAATAACACCCGATAGTGCATTCCTTTCCGATTGTACATGGCGACTTGAACACCGTGCGCCAAAATAGAACGATCCTCGTCTGTCCAAGCTAATTACAAGGTAGAATAACGTGCTTCTCGATGTGGATTATAGAGCGCGCTTGGTGGATTTCGGATATGCCTCTTTAGTGGGGAATATCCCCGAAGCAGTGGCATATCTACAGCGATCGACTGCACGACCAGGTGCATTGCGATGGATTGCGCCAGAGCAAGTTGATCCAGACGAAACACTGAGTAAGCGGACCACAAAGACCGATATATTCTCCTTTGGCTGTGTCGCTCTCCAGGCAATTTTAAATCCTACGCGAAGTGTATCTGTGCTAATTTCCACGCAGGTACTGTCTGGAAAGCAACCGTGGTCTGAAGTACGCGAAGACGCGGCAGTCGTTTTGCACTTGGCCAAGGGGTACAAGCCAGGACGACCAGCGTCTCGACCAGTTGATGACTCGCATTGGAACCTAATTCGAGATTGCTGGTCGCCACCTGAGGAGCGACCAACAGCAGAAGCGATAACTTTTATCATCCAGCGTTTCCTGAACAATTTCCCACCGTTCCGACCTCTTCGTGATGCCTTCATGCCATCAATTGGAGCGGACGTGTCAGTGGAGGTATCAGCGTCATGTTCTCTGGGTCAACACGGAACTCCCATGGTTGGTTCAGGCACTCGTGTTGACCAGGCGGTCAGTGATGGAGCCATCCCCTGGTACTTGTCATCTAATGAATACGATACAGAGTGCAACTGATCCGGGAGGACATGGTCCCACGCAAGCGCTGTTTGACAAGTATATCGTAGCCTCAGAGAATGGTCAGAACTCTCGCGAATGCTGATACTATGACGAGTTTTTAACTAGGTACAGGAGCCAGCTTCCTTAAAAGTGGGAAGGGTACCAATTCCACCCTCGATATCGAAGGTCATATCGAGGAAAAGGTACCGCGCCCCATGGACAACTTACTTCAACGCAAGTTTGCCGACTTGATCTCCAGAGCTTCCTCAAAATGGCTCAACTACTATCCTTCATACGCACTTCAGGTCGGTTTCCCTCTTCATATCCATATCATTTTGAGCCGGGAATCGTGTATCCCAAGTACATGCGCTCTCCCTTGACAGGTCGGCACCTACTGTACTCTTGAAAAAGAAACGGGTGATACAGTCATCCACGGAAATAACTACGAAGATCCCTGTATACAGGAAGAGTTGAACAAACTCGGTACGCGGCTCAAACTCGCAGCTCACCAACCGGTGCACGCAATGGTAGATGAATCGTACATTGTCGCTTCAAGTTCCTTTTCAAAGACGGACCCCACGCTGGATGCAGAAGCGTAGGGGCATTTCGACCATTGTCGCTCAATTGATCTGCTCATCCATGTGTTTTATCGCTACAGGGGGATTAGAGGAATCGGAAGCGCAGCCCAACTGCGAGGGGAGTTCCAGAAGGGTAAACGAGGCGCCCTCCTTGTCATGTTTCGTCCCCACATCATCCTCCTCCCTCAAGACGTTATCCTGAAACATCTCTACAAGGTTCCACAGCTTAAGAATAAGTGGCTTGTGACGAAGGTGTACGTATGCCCTGCGTATTCGATGTGCTTGTCAAGCAAGTGTAAGTAACGCAGCAGTCCCCGGCGTTCACCTCCGCGTTAACCCTATTTGACTACCTCAGCCGGCGAGAAGGTCTCTCTCCAGCTAGTGCCCAGGGTGTCCGCTGACGTCGCCATCCCTGGTGTCACCGCCAAGGGCAATTCCGGCTTTGAATGGCAGTCCAACGTCCAATCCGACTTCTTTCGAGAAGGCTGTGATGAATCTTTTACTGCCATCTTTACCCCTCTCTACACAATGAAACGGCAAAGCTTGGAGACAGGCTTTCCCTGTAACCCGAGCCCTTGTATTAGATGGGATAAGGCGTCTTCATCCTCCATTTCCGTCGGTAATTGACGGTCCTCCATTTTAGGGTTGAAGGATTCCAACAACTTAGTCGTGACGTAGAGTCTCGATCTGTTTTCCGACATAAGTACTGCTTCTTTCCCTCATCCTTGTATGTATCATCTCTATTCCCCACTTACATTACGGGTTGTTTGTGCACATCATACATTTGCAACCCGACTCGTCTGGTATGAAATGTCGGGTGACCATAATCTTACTAACTCGGTTTGTGTGAAGAATTAGACATGGACGAGAATACCACACGACCCAGACGGCTTCATGAATTACACGACGTTCATTTTCCTCCGTTTTATCCATCTATTGGCCGTCCAAGTGCTCGTGCACGCGGTTCGTCTTCCCGGACTATTATGCGACTTTACGATAACGTACATGTGAGTGAGCTCTGATAACATCCATCTACATAGGCCGGCCCCCCGGGGTGTTTACGACTCAGGGAACATCCGACTTACACCAAGTAAGTACTACCATGTCCACCGATGTCGCCTCATCTTCCCGTGTGCAAGGATGATCAGGTACTACACCCTTTGGATGACGAGATCCCAGTCGATACGGATTCTTCAGACGGTGTATGAACTTACTGGAGGGTCTTTGGAAAACTTCAGTGGCGCCCTCTGATCTGTACCTGCAATTTTCCGCTTACGAGGAACACCCTTGGATGCTCGCGGAAAACCGTGGTATAGGGGAAATAAGCCGCATTGCCATAGTTCAGCATCAGTAGGAAGGTTGTGGCCAATGGGCGATACGGGTCCGTCATGTCCGAGTCCGTGAGGCTCATCTGCGCCATCGTAGTAGGGTAAATGGAGTGTCTGGGAGGCCGGAGCATGCCCGGATAACATTACGGCCTTGAGCACGGAGTTGGGTGGTTGCAATTACACTAACAACGTTGTATTAGCATACACAATACAACTGGGCAATAGAGAACTTGCAGCCATCGCTAGACCAGGCGAGAGGCGTGCTCGGGTTTCGGTCAACGGCCGTGTGAACATCGAAAGACGCGAACGCCACATTCAATTGCAGCGGCTGCTACGCATTCTCCACTCGGAGAGAAATTGACCCCGGCAACGCAGCTATCGTGCTGGGTGGGTTCGAGAAGGTGTTCAAACCTTCCGTTGAGTGCGATGCTGAAGGTGCGAACTGCCTTGTCGGGGGCAACCCTAGTCGAGTCCGAGTCATTCGACACATTGACGGTGGATACGCACTTTTTTTCGCGTCATGAGCCTTTCACTCGTGTACTTTCTTGTGAGTCCTTGCATCCCAGACCACCATCTCTCCAAGCTCTTCTGTGATTATTCACTATTCAGTGTCTGTCCTTCGATACTGCCACGGCAGAGACAGGACCGCTGGTTTCCTTCACTGCCCGTCATTGTCAATCCAAAACACCCCTTCCTGGCTCCCACACAGGATGTGCCCTTCATTGTCTGCAAAGGTAACAGAATAAATAATATTGTCACCACTAAGTCCTACTCTCCTCGTATCATTGCAGCCTTTATGATCAGTAGATGCCGCAGTTGTACCCGGTGACGATCAATAATACGCACCTGCACATGATATTCAGGGCCGTTTAACATGTGGTGAATTTCTCATATACCTAATTGGTGTCCTTATGGACTTATTAAATAACGGCAGCAGGAATATTACGATATCACGGTCAATGTCTAATTCGTCGCATAAAGAGCACTTGTTCGAGGGCAGTATTTGGTCCTTATTTCTGCGAGGAAGATGCATGTTATTCGACTTGTAATCGAAAGACGGTCACCGAATGCTTCATATACTTCATGGGGACACCTCTAGGTGCGCCTTGTGCTGCACCATGTCAATATATACTTGAGCAGTTTGCCATAGTCGGGGGCGGGCCCCTTGTTCGGCTTCGTGGATGGCCCGCTGTCGGAGGATATTGACCGGTTGGGCGTGGCGCTTTACTTCGTTTACGCACTGTAAGGTGACATTCAGCATTCAACGTTCGGCTCTAAGTAACGGTTTCTATAGGATCCGTGCTTACCTATGGGAGAACGTATAAATGGGCAATGGGATTCTGGCACGTTCAAACACGTGTTCTGAAGTGGTGACTAGAAAGTGGTCGATTCAGACGCAGAATGCTCCAGTTGAGTACGGGCTACCCATCAGACCACTTTCGGATAAACTTACCGCTCATGTCATGCCGGAAGGGCCGAAACATGAATCGGCAGACGAGGCGAATTAGTACCACTTAATATAAAGCCAGCAGCCATGATGGTATTGCCAACACCTCGTCCGAGATGTCCGGTTTACCCCCCCTTCCGTCACTTCCATCAAAATGGGTCCTTGACGCCGGTCGCAAACCCCCCGTATACACCCGGTCAGCTCGTAATCGCTATATCATATCGTAGTCAGACTGACCCCACATACTCTTCATTTCACTAGACCTATGGTTGGCTCTGAGCTTAGCATGCAGAGATTCTCTAACGGCTCCGACGGGCAAGTACTATTTGTTTTCTTCCAAGTATTGTTATGAAACTGAAGAGATTTTGTTTCCGCAACCTGAACAGAGCAGGCGATGGGTGCTTTGGTTTCAACTTGACTTCTTCGCTCACGATAGAAGAGATGAGAGATCGTGCTCGCCAAGCTGTGGATAAACTCCGGTAGGAATATTCACAATGCAAAATCTCGTTTTCTTCATGTATACTCATGGGATGACTCACACTTCCTCGTCCAGCTTTGTTTGTCCAATCATTGCCTGTACCATGGAAGGGGATGGTGATGCTCCTCGATGGGTATATACCCCATCCACTGATAGGGAAGCATGGCTCGATCTCGCTTTTGTCGTCAAGGAGCGAGGGGCATCGCTGAACCCAACCGCCTTTGTGTCGGCCACGACCGCCACTCGACTCCCTTATGCAGACAGAACGGGGGTTATTACTTATTTCAGAGCCTACCTGCTCACAACATCAAGTCGGAGGCACGATAATCGCAAAGAATATGGCCTATATGTTCATGCTCCTCACTCCATCCTAGATGGGCGTCCTGCAATGCAAGGACTTAACCTAATGTGCGAATGGATGTCCGGCAAGGGCACGGAGGTCGCGGTCACACCTTCAGAAGAGTGGAAGAACCTTCCTGTCGATCCGATTACAGCGACCGGAGGGCCAACTAAAGAATGGGAAACATCGGGAAGAGAGCTACTGGAATATCTCACTGAGCAAAAGGAACGGACCACGGTAGGTTTCAACTCGAGTTTCGTCGTGCTTTTGTTGGCTGCTGGTGAGAGTAACGATACATACCATTCTCTAGCCCTATATCACTCTGGAACCTCCATCTCGCCCACTGGATATGTCCGACCCGCCACTGCGTTATACCGTGTCCTTATCCGAGGCGGAGACGGCTGCGATCGTTGCACAGACAAAGAAGCTGGGAGTTTCCGTTACGGCCCTACTCTACGCTGCAAACATGTTGGCACAGTACAAGATGAATCCGATAGCTGGAGCCGGAAACGAGGTTGATTTTGCCTATGAGGTGACAACGCAAGTGATAGTTCTCCCATCCGCCTACATTTCTTGACTCGGATCTTCAGCGTCTCTCTTGAACGTTACACGAAACCGCCAGTCGAACCAGAGAAACATCTCGTATCGTACTGTGCTATGATCACGCTGCGCTTCTCAATGGCTCAGGTATTGGTTGAACCTACCAAGAAGGGAAGACTGATCAAGACTGCCAGAGCGGTGCAAGAACGACTTGACAAATATCTGGCCAATCCTTGTCTGCCTCATTTGACTGCCGTGACTGTAACCATGCCGCGCAGCAAGGTAGAGATAGCCCGGATGGCGAAGAACCCTTGGCGTTGTCGAGTGATCAATCTCGGCGTGGTGGACAAGAGGGTGAAGACGGATCACGGGACGATCGCCGTTGAGAGTATCGAATTTGGCAACCGACAGCGAACTTTGATGTATGACGTGTTATTACTAAATTCCCTGTTGCTTACTCTCTTACTCTGTTATTTTCTTTCCGTTCGCTCTAGGGCTATTCATGTGTGGACAATGCACTCTAAGCTCCACTTTGCAGTGCGGGTGAGTTGTCTCCACGCTATTGCTATACTACTGCACTCAGTTCTAACTTGTCATGACGTCAGGGTGCCGTCGCTTGGGGAGAGGAATGCTTGAAAACGGTATTGGAGGAGACAGTGAGGATTGGGTCGCTCGTCGTGGAGAAGCCACTTGGGAAGCTCTGAGATTTACTTTAGCTTCGGGGCCTCAGGAACGATTATTGATATACTACTATGACCCCAGGACCTGTAATCATGACTGTATGGCATGTCGAACATATTCGAGCCTGGCAAAACATGAAACCTCAGGACGCCTTATTGCTCGATCCATTGACTCGGCGTAAAGTTGTTCGAAATTCGATCTTGGTGGAAGGTTCCGAGGCCGGTCTGTGTTTCTGTATGTGTGATCTTTCCCCAGGTGGGTCTCGGTACTGGACAACTACGTATGGAAGGGATAAGGATACACGACTGAAGGGTGCGTTTTGGGGACATTGCTGACTTCATCAATGATTGCAATCGTTTAGTCGAGCGAAACAAAGTTGAATTCTGAAATGAGCTTGATACTTGTCCTCAGATCGGTGCCCGAAAGACTCACGATAAATGCCTGGATAACGAGATATCTCGATAGCGGAGAGTACGCCTTGACCATCGTTGAGCGTCGTAAGGTGTAATGTGTTTGCGCTCGTATCCCCTTGGACATGAATGGTCAGTTTCAACTCCCCGCGTAGATACGGCTGTGGGGCCATTCAGAAGTGGGCTGTATATACACACCTTATTTGCATCACAAAGCCTTATCGCACGATGTGGTCAAGTGTGTGCCTTGCTCTGTCTGATGAACCTCGAGGAGACTTGCAGGAATTGCGGGCCCGGGCTCAGAGGCACAGCATTGTGTACTATGTGATTGTTTCTTCAGATTGAGCAGATTTGAATGTAAGATCGCCAAAGTATTGTACATTGCGGCACATATCCCGCTGAACCCTGAATGGGAAAGTTCATCCACACATCGTTTAACTATGTACTAGTCTTGACTGACCCGTGACCCAATATGCTGTACCCGGGTACACGTTTGCGTGAACCTGGAATGTAACGCGTATTGATAGACGCTTCAGCAAGCCCTTATCGACTGTTGCGTCTTCATACTTTCCGGACCCGTACACACAAGAAAATGGACTGGGTGAAAGGAAAATGAAGATGATTGACCAGTACCAGTACGCACCTTAGCGAGCAGAAGAAAGACGTTCCAGGCGTGACGGCAGTCCCGGAATGCTAGGTTGGACTCCCGCTTTTCCCGTTTCTCTGGGTTAACGTGCGCGAGTGGGCGTTGGCTTTTGCAAGGATTCCATTACCCAGCTGGACACACAAAATAAGAATTCATAAACAGTATGCCTTGAGAGCGTTACCAATGGCGCTATTTCATTCCTCGAAACGAACTCATATCAAATACGATTAGCAAATGCATGGGATGGTTTTCATAGAAATTGTCTTGGATCCACGATTATGAGAACAAGGTGAGTCAGAAACGAAAGCGCCGTGAAGTGGCAGAAGCCCGCGTCGACAGGAAGGAAGCGTGTCACTGAATTCATGAACTCACAAGATACCTCCCGTCGAAGGGTAGCGAGACACGGAACAGCTGTAGAATGGAGAATAGGCTCGCCAAATTGCTTGTGCGAATGAGTAGCCAAAAGCGAGATAGAAGAGCCTGCGGAACACGCGGTGAACCCCAGTGGATGACGTCCTCGACGATGTTCACACACGCAGAAATGGGGTTGACTAATTTTCCCAGGATAAAGCTTCAGTCATTGCTAGACCAATTGCTTGTGACCTAATGACGTAGTTGGGGTGCTGGATACTGAAGTTGCAAGCTGTCTTGTGATCGAACCAGAGACAAATTGTAAGCGATCCGACCACCCACGTCCCTGATCCGCTACCTCTCACTGGGCCGTGGAAGCCTGATAGCCTCCCCGCTATTACGCCTGCAAACGTAGCTATCATACGATGGTTTCCGAAATTTCAACTTTCAATAACCTAGTTGTAGTTTTCGCTTATTGTGCTCACTAATAACTAAACTCAGTGATTGGCCACCAGTATGTTTCAAAACTTCTCCTAACACATCATCTCGTCCGAGTCGTTGCACTCTCATGCGATAGTTCAACCTTCAGAATCAGAATCTGGATGGCTAAGTAGTAATCCCGACACTGGAAACGCGACTCGTCCTAGTCGGACGGAACCATACTTGCCTCGTTGCCTTCTCCATCATTCTGTCTAACAATTGTTCGCCGGCCACTGACAGAACCAAACACGAGTGTCGTATCGATTGGACGGTAGACTGGGACTATACAGCAGCAGCAACAGCCTCGTTAGTACCGCGTCGATTGTCCGAAGGAATTGGGCACTGGCACACTGATAAGTGCTGTATGAAGAAAGGTGCATCATGATACGGATTGTAATGGGAATGGTGTCACTAACTACTTACTTGGCAAAGATGCCTGAACTGATTCAAGAGTGTGCTGCGCAAGCACCGATGTGGATATCCCACGCGCAGCCGCCCGAGCCTGACTCGGAGCTGGGGTTGGATGAGGCACGTTCAACCACAGCTTTCCACATTACTGTTTCCAACATTCAACTTACCTTGTCTTACCTCTCCAACCAGAATGGAAGAGTCTCCACAGTGTTATGAGACTCCGCAGAGCATATATGCCAGGAATCTTAGTTCGCACCGTGGTTATCCCTTATGGATGCCCGAACTGAAGACCCAACTTCCACAGGAGTACCAGGAACATGGACTCAAGATCGGAGATGTTGGTTATGTCGTTCCTGAACGTGGTTGTTTTGAGGTCCTCTTCAACATATGCCTCTCCCCCGATCATGAACTTCATCGAAACAAGCAGCTCCCCAAGGACTTCCAGCCGATCAGACTTAGGGAAGACGACATCGCAACTTACCTTGGGGAGGAGGCAACTGGAAAGGTTATCAAGTCAATGTCTGTCACAACAATCGAAATCAGTCCTCAAGGACAACCGTGCGTATTTCAAAGTGTCAATCATGAAAGACAGATACTCGGAACTCATTGGTAGTGGGTTTTCACTGTAGATCTGACTACAAATTTACCTTCTCATCCAGCGAGGGTGCATTGCTTATCCTCCCACATGGTGCCGACCAGCATTCCCTCCAGCGTGTTCGGTTATTCCAAAGGCATGCGGGGCAGCATGCGGTTGAATGGTACAGATTCGTCGACGAAGACCTCGAGCGAACAATCTCTTGTGATTCCCTTTACTTGATTACCGGGTTTTACAAAGCACGGTCGTGGGCTCTGGCTGCATTTGGAGAAGCTGACAACTCTGCGAGCATCCCCGCTCAGTTCAAAGTCACGCAGCCAGAAGGGGCAGGCATTGTTCGGGGCTACAGTTGGAGTACTACTCGCCACTCGGAAAGCCGTGTCGGACCCGAAATCTACAACGGGAATGCCAACCAGGCGGTTTTTATTAGTGGGTTCAAGGTTGCAGTCAGAGACGAGCCTCCGAGAAGGAAACAGGTCAAGGTCAAGGCAGACTACCCTTCTTCGGAGCCATGTCGCGAAGATTTTTCGGATTCCGTTGACTCCGAGTCGCCAGGACCTGATGAAGCTCGAAGCAACGAATCGAGCGAGTCAACGCATTCCGCCTATGGCAGCTCAACGACCCGGGTATCGGTCCAGCACATGCCGAATGTGTCACAAGTCCGTTGCCATAAATCGTATCTGTGCAGGTGGAACTGATGGATGAGTTAGGCATTCCACCCAGCTGACATCATCAACCGATATCTACTTCAGAAGGTTCCTATCATGTTTTGGGCTGAGATAAACGTTGACCCTATACCACTAGGTGCCCTCTGCGACTGTCGCCATTACACACGATAGCCAATGGGCTACACTTCTGAAAAGTGTGAGTCTTCGCGCTGGATTTTTCCTTCTAATTTTTCCAACCACAACTCAAGATGAAAGGGGAGCTCGAGCCCCATGATCTCGCGGATGAACAATCGGTTGTACGGGCACTGTCTGACAAGTATGTTGCGGCTTTAGAGAACGGTCAGTAATACTCCCGCAAATATTGACAATATAACGGGCCTTCACTAACTCAGCACAGGAGCTGTCTTCCTTCAAAGTGGGAAGGATACAAACTCCACCCCCGATGCCGAAGGTCACGTTGAGGAAAAGGTATTTATTTATCACGACTCTTTGATAATACCCATCTACATAGGTGCTTACGATTGCTGGGTTACCCACTGCAGAGAACGACCGACTTCCAAGCAGGCGCGACTATGTCCACCGATGTCGCCTCATCTTCCCGTACGCAGGGACGGTCAGGTACTACACCCCCTTTGGATGACGAGATCGATTCAGATTCTTCAGACGAGGTACGAATGGTTTCTAGAAGGCTTCAGTGCCGCGCTGATCTGTATATCTTAGGACCTCATCACTCCCCCAAAACGGCCTATGCTGCAAACAGAAATCCAGAAGTCCCTTACGGTGAGTGGCCACATGGAACGCTCCAAATTATAATCCGTTTATACGCAAACAAATACTATGCGTAGAGTGAGATTGGCTTTTCTGGAAGCACGAATATGTACAATACAGACTGGGTATGTCAGCCAAATACTCCACCATGTGGCAGAAAACACAATATATGCTCACATATTAGGGTTTCTGTCTTTAGGGTGTACCCTATGATATGCTTCTACCCGACCCATCACACGCAACCACGAATCTCAGTGTGGATCCTACTTCACACCTGGTATGTCTTGGGAACTCTTATGTACTAATACAGTGCATTGATGTGTTAATTGATTGCGTACGCGCCCTCCTCTTCCTGCCCTTCATTGTGTCATTCCAACCTGTCTGTGGATTTGACTCGTGAAACGGACATACACAGAGCGATTCCACCACCCCGGCTGTTGATTCCAATGCAGCAGTAAAAAATCTAAGCAGCACGTCCACTGGTGCCGATCACGGCCCTATTTCGTCCGCAATAGAATGCCGATGGATTCAGGGCAACTATGTTACATGCGGTTCTCTAATTACAGCTGACACCGTTAGACGTCATCTCTCAAGAAATCATGGTATACAGCGAATGAACCCACTGGACAAAGTTAAATGCAGGTGGGAAGGTTGTGAGAAGATAGTGTCGCAGCGTAATTTGCTGCGTCACGTCCGTGAGGGGCATATGAATTACCGCAGGAGACGGCACTCCCAAGGGAGTGACGACGTTCACGCTCGGGTTGACCCTCCAGGCGTCGATGACACAAGGGTTCCCGCTGTCCAAGGGAGGAAATACCCGAGAGGGCCGGTTTCCTGGCACTTCCAAGGAAGTGACGATGTTCAAGTGCAAGTTAACCCTCCAGATGCCCACGATCGGGGAATTCCCACTGTCCAAGAGGGGATTTCTCCGGGGCATGCCCAGATAAATCTACGAGCTTGACTACAGAGTTGGGGGATTGCAATTGATGATACTGTACTAGCATACACAATACAACTGGGCAAGCTGTCCGAGGGATCGTAATAAGCAACAGAGAAACCAAGGAAATGCGAGCTCTACGTCGAAGTTACACAACATTGTCGTCATACACGAGATGGATGAGACTGACCACTTAGCAAAGGGTGGTGAATAAATAAAACCCACTAGTCGAACGTATCCATTCATACATCCTCGACAAACCTGGAACCCGAGTGCGTCCAAACAGAGGCATTGGACATGGTCGATCGATGGCGATCGTGGCGGTAATCGCTAGGGAGAGCGCCGCTGGCAGGAGAGTGTGCATCATGACTCTCGTCCACGCTCGCGCCTTCTCTCGGAGATGATACGGGGGACGACAAGGGTGACTGCGATCGCTGCATCGCCCCATCATGCCGCGACGCCGTTTTCGAATACGGATCCGTATACATGTACGCATACGGTCCGCCCGGGACATGGATAAAGCCGCTCCCAGTATCAGACGACGGCGACTCGACGACGCGCACGCCATCCTGCCCGACGCCAATCCCACTCCCGCTGCTGCTATTCCCGCGCATGTTCCCCATGCGACCGCCGACGTCCGGCACCGCACGGGGATCGGGGTCAGGGTCGTCCACCCCACCACCGTCGACGCTGGCATCTGAATGAATCGCCCATTCGTCATCTGAGCCAGCTCGGATCCAACCGCGCTGACCTCGTCGTCGCCCGTTCTCGCCTCCGGCCGTGTCCCGCCACATCTGTTTCACCTTATCGCCGACCGAACCTAAGCCGAGCGTCCCCGACCCGACGAACGTCGCGCTGCTGGAGTTGAGCGTGGGCTGGGGGTCGCGCGTACGGCCCAGTCGTCTGTGGCGTTCTCGACGTGCGGCACGGTCTTGCTCTGTGGGCTCGTGATGACGGAGGAGGTAAAAGACGGCTGCACAACAGACGACGATCAGGACGCTCAAGCCCACTACGAGCCCGATGAATGCTGTTTGGATGATGCAGGGCGAGGGGTGGGAAGGAGTCTAAGCGTGAGCAAAATAAAAGCGTAATATGGCGAGGTACCCACCACCCTGAGAGCCGTCGATTTCGGGCACTTGACGTATGTGGAGGTGCATGGTGGTGTAAGACGGGAATCGACACGGATACGGGGGTATTGCAAATCGTTTCCAATAGCTTTTATTCCGTTGTACTCTAAGAGTGAAAATGAGTGGGGGATACGGAGAAGAGGGGCTCTTGGACAAAAGGGTCCCGCGAACTCAAATATTGGCCTTGCGGTAAGCATGCATCTTGTTCCTTTTATGGAAAACCCATTAGAACATACTGAAGTTGACCGAACCCTTTGTAATCTATGGTAAGACGACATTGCATGCTGCAGAACAAATCTAAGCCCAGGCGGATAAATCAGGTCACCGCGTCCATGCGATCTCTCCATTAAACGCCGTATAGCACCCCTACCCCTGCCTCGCCTGCTCATGCATTATAAATATTCCACGACTGGGCGAAAAGGATCACCATTAGCACCTTTGCAGTTCAAGGAAGAAAATGTACTCGCCTTTCTCCACCCCAACCCCCAGTAGTCGTTGATGGGCCCCTCGATCCCCCATGCCATCCCTCTGAACCACCAAAAGTTAGCTACGATCAAAAAGGCCACCACACTAAACGCGACGCGCTTCGTACGGTTCTTCCATCGCGCCGAGAATATACAATGATCGAGGAGGTGCGCAAACATCAATACCGAGAAGTACAACGTTGGAAGCTAAGACGGCCATCAGCACTAGAGACCAGTAGCCAGCGTTTTGGGACGCACATAGTGATGGACATAGGTCACGCGACCCATGATAAAGAACGGAACTGTCACAAGTGTCGTCAGATAAGACCAACCCCAAATCTATCACGGCGTACAGTAATGCAAGAACCAGCCATAAAATGCAATCTTTCCCACATACACAAAATGACCCCATCCCTCTGCCGTCCTCGTTAAAAGTTGTGTATAGGCGCGACAACAGAACCACTCACGTGCATCCATGTCGACGTATTTACGCTGGTGACGGAAGAGGTAAAGCCCGAGCAGCGAAAGCGATGCAATGATGCTCGCCGAACCTCCCCACCACACGATTGGCGTCCCTAAGAGGTAATATTTCGGCTGACCGTCGCCCCAGCCGCACATCCGCAGGCCCAACCGCATGAACGGCCAGTCTGTTGGACTCGACGCCAGAATATCTTCCTTGTCCGGATCAGGTACAAGCGCATTGTTCGACGTCATCATCGCAACGTTGAGATGCCAAAAGTCGCGGAAGAACGACGACCTGTATAGTTTCATATCACCAGGAGGAACTGAATGAGATGTGTTAGAACGAGAAACGCCCTTTCCAGGGATGCCACATACGTCGATCATTCCAGTGACTCTCCACATTCCAGTACGTATGCGTATCAGTCGGTTTATCCTCTGGAATGCAGCTGACTTCGATCTGTTTGAACCCCCATTGCGGCAACACCGCGTTGGCCGCAGACAGATAACATCCAAGGGACTGGTGCCGGAACCGTAGTCTGGTCGTGAGCGAATGCACACGGGTGGCGTGCGCACGGCTACCCCGACGGGTATCGTCCACGATTTCCACCACCCAATTGTCGTACACGTCGCCGACGGTCGAGTTACCATAGCAGGAAACCTCATGGTTGAGTTTGGTGACAGGCGCCGGGATCGGGTGCGAATGCAGGTTCCGCGTCGTTGGTGCGTGCTGTAGTCGCACAACATCGCCGTGCCCGATATATTTGAGTGGCTCATTCGGGTTGTATCCGGGCTCATTCCATGTTGGAAGTACAACCCAATGGTTGTTATCATCCTTGTAGTGATAACACGTGACTTGCTGTTGTGAAGAACCAACCGGGTACGTTTGGATGTGAGAGTGGAGTAAGCCACCACCCCAGCCCATATTCTTGAGTGTAATTTTGGAGCCATACGCGATTTCTAATGTGTACCGTCTCGTGAGCGCAACCGAGGAGTCACAACGGTGTAACACAAACCAAGGGGGTTCTTGTAAAAATCATTGCCGACGAGATGCGCCTGGAACAGTGAACTCATTTGTGCATCCCCAGGACCCGAATGGTTCAAGATGAGAAAATGTAGCTTGAAGGAAGTCATGTAAACGAGAATGGGAAGGATGATCAGACACAGGACTCTTGCACCCCAGTGGCGTATTTGATCGCGCTATGCAGCAAAAGGTCGTCAGCGAAGATGTGGCAGTATATATGCGCTGTGCCGCCTTACCGTCGACATACGCAAGTCACCAAACTTGTCCCAGAGGTCCTCGATTGTGTACAGACCCACAACTGCGGTGACGAAGAATCCCACCCATTTCACACTACAAGCAAGACGTTCATCGGAAATCTCAGCACACGGTGAAGACCAACTCACCTTGTCACACAACCAATCGAGATACCCGTCAAAGCAAGCCACATCCACCAATCGAAAGAAAACGAGCTAACCGACACAAGGGTGAGTTCTTCCAAACAAGCCATACACGACCAGAACTTACTGAAATTGTTGGTTATGAAACTTGGTCATGAAAAAGACTGTGGTAAAAGTAAAGAATAACAACATCGAATCCAGGAGGATGAACCGCGAGATACATAGCCACGCGACGTCTGCGGGAGAACGTGCGTCACATCAACGACCGTGTCAATCAACAGGTGACGTACCACATAACACCATAAGCGCGACCATGTGGCACGCCCACGAGCTCATGCCCAGTTCGACGGCGGTATACCACCCAAGAGGCACGAGCGCAACGCCATACATGGCCATGATCACGCGCATGGCCACATACGGCACACTATCAGGGTACGCCTCGCCGCTCTTGAACTCAAAGCCCCCATTATAACCCGTCAAGAGCCCCGCAAGACCGACAAGCATCTTGCCCAGGGGCGGGTGTACGTCGAAATAAAACTCTCGCTTGAGGTAGTGCGACCCAAACTTGCCAAAGTGGGCCTCGTCCCAGACGACCATATTAGCGAGTCCGATTTTGTGGAAACGCGTCCAGCACGAAAGGAGGGTGTATATCGCGGGCGGGACATGTTCCGAGTTTTGTTGTATGAATTCTGTCTAGGGGGTAGGATGTAGGTTAGTGTACATGAAAAATGGTGCTGCGGACTGAAAAACCGCGGTGTGGGCGACGTACGATGGACGTTGGCGGCGGCGAATATGGTTTATGTATTCGCCCGGTATTGACCCGAGCCGTCGCCAGCTTCTGTTTTGAATAGACGTCCTTTCCCTCGTCGTCGTACCGCGACTGTTGTTCATGTTCATCCCCGCTCATAAACCCCCCGCTACTCCCAGGCCCTCTCGCAATACGCCGTCTCGCTGTCGTATCCTCGGCCATGTAATGCAGAGGCAGACTCTCTTCGTGGTGTGTAGTCGAGGTTGCCCAAGGAAGTGGTTGTATGTGGTGAAAAGGGTGTTGAATCTCCTCAAAGTCGGATGACGTTCGCGGCGATGCGCCGGGTGGAGTACCGAAGTTTATTTCGACCTGAGTTGGTTTCATCAGCTATCTGCTGGCTCTTTTTTTGCCTCCGCCTCGTGTCAGACTCGTGGAGTCTTTTTGCGGATTGGGTTTGACTGGCGGAGCAGGTGCAGGTTGGACAGCAACTCGGTAGTGATCGCACTGGCAACGAAGTACACGTGGAGCAACTTTCGGCGCCACGGCTATATCTACGGCTGAAACAAGTTCCGGGACAAGTAGAGCAGTATCGAACAATTTATAGAAACAGTAGCAGTTTTTTACAGTCACTACCCTATGTGTGGCGAACGTATTGAGCTGCACAGCTGTCAATATATTACTCGCTATCCAGAAAAAAATGCCACCCTCACCAGTTACCATTGCATGATCACGTTCATACGGCTCCAACGTAATCTGAGCGATAGGCTTGAATTTGTTAGCTCTCAGAGTCTGCACTTCTTGCGAGAATACGGCAGCCGGTGAGATCGTCGAGTCGATGCAACTCGCTTTTATAGATATGACAACATATCCGCCATTTTTGAGGAAGTACTGCGCATTGTGTATGACAATACGCGCTTGATCCGGTTGGGCGACGTCCGCAAATATCACGTCGACAGTCGAGAGGAGCATGCGGTATTTGTTCGGCAGACGAGCGTCTTCGACGATTGCTAGTCGCCATCCCTCAGCAGCTTGACTCTGATCACAATGACAAGCACTCACGGATAACATTCGTCCGTTTTTTGGCCATGTTAATCAGGTCTCGACCTGATCGAGCCGAGAACTCGACCGCGTATACGACACCCTCCTAACCAACGTTTAGCAACACGAACAAAAAGACAAAGGAAAACACACGCACAGGTCCCACAATATCTGCGACATGGCTTACACTCGTCCCACTCGCAGCACCCAAATACAACACCTTCTTCCCCGGCTCAATGAAAATCTCATCCATCCCACCCAACACTCCGGCCGCCAACTTACTCCGGAACGGATTCCACACCCGATACTCCACCTTGGTATCCTCCACCCCTCCTTCGATCGTGATCCGCTTCTCGCCATACACGCTCTCCCCGGGAACGAGGTTCTTCGTGACCAACAAATGATCCTTGCCTTTGGCAACGAAGATCCCAGGGTGTCGATGGGGTTCGAGAACCACTTTGGCCCCACCCCTGGCACCTCCGCGTCCACCACCGCCCCGGCCACCGCGTCCGCCCCTACTTGCACCACGTCCGCCACCGCCGCGACCTCCTCCACCCCGGCCACGAGCTTGGACGCCACCACCGCGTACGCCGCCACCTATGTCACATATCAGAACCAAGACACCAAAAGGAGAACCTTTTTAGACGCACCCCAACCACCCCGACCACCACCTCGCGGGGCACCACGTCCGGCACCTCCCCCACGCCCACCACCACCTCTCCCTCCAAATCCACCGCGGTTACCAGATGCGCCTGGCCAACATCGGGAATGAAAAAGGTTCATACGTCGAGTCAAGCGAAAAGAAACGAGGGAAGACTCGAACCGTATGCCATTTATCTCTTCCTCCTCCAAGGCTGGCTTGAAACCTTGATCTTGGACTTTTGGTGTGAACTGGAGCGATTAAACGAACAGCGTCGATCAGTATGACCAAAAATTTACAAGGCAGCTGCTTTCGAAGTAAACAAGTCCAAACTCATCGACATCGTTGGCCTGCCGGCCCGGCTCAATGCGTCAACGTTCAGGCAGTGGGCACTGCTGGACGGGCTCGTTGCAGTACATTAGGATGGCCGAGCCGTACCAATACCGACCCATTGGGTGCACCACTGGGGGTATGAGCCATGCGGGACAGAGCCTATCATTTGCCCCGTTGTTTCGGTCTTTCCTTTGTCATTAGCCTCCGAGTCAGGCCTGCTCTAGCTACCGTAATTTTTTCCCCCCGATTGTAGATACTTAGTTTCATGTGCGTTTTGAATATTATAACCTCTCTCACTCATGATGGCCCCAAACAGAATTTGAATGGTAGGTCCTCTATATTATATACTTCCATTCCGTCTGAACCCAATACGCCAACCACTGTGCATGCATTGACGGTGACATACTGGTACAGGACCGGCTGAGTCCCCCTTCTTGAAATTCACGCCGCAGTGTGAATCCTAGGAATGCGGCGGCGGCAAGGATATCCTCCAAACGGGTGATGCCTGACCATCATAGCTAATATTTGGCCATACCACCAATCGTCCGGATAGGATCAATGTGTCCCCTCTTCGGTGCTACTTGAGTCGCAGCACTGGCAGACCATCCACGTTGGTAACCAAAACGAAAGCTTGAGCGTAACTCTGGCTCTGTGTGGACCTGGCTGTGTCTAACCGGCTGTGTAAGTCGCTCGCCACGCTCGAGCAAACGGTACTCACGGTTGGCACGGTCACGGTAACTGCTCCGGTTGAGGGTTGACACTGAGGCGCCACATTCGCTGGTGGTGGCTGATGGGATGCCAGCTGTCATGGAATGCCTAAAATTAACAGAAAAGAGACCCACATACACCACTTGGTTCTGATTCGTCGAGCCTTGAGGAATACCAGCCTGACCAGCGCCTCGCGTTGGTCTCTTTTGCTGCCTTACTTCCTTTCTTATGGGTGGTGCCACCCACACTCGCTGGAGATGGTGTGAGATAGGCAGCATACGACTATTTATCTAGAAGAGAAGACTCACTCGCTTCCGTTTCCCCATGGCGATGGTGGAACTTTGTTCCTCACGTAGCGGGCCGACTCTCGACGGCGGCAACGAGCTCCCTCCATCGGCAGGTGCGATAGGCTGTGAGGAACATTGGCCTGCTTGGCCCTCGTTACTCCTTATTTTCAACTTGAACCATGTCGTGACTTCCAAAAGAAGTTGCTTGGATAGCCCGACAGCATTGAGGTTTTCCTCCGGACATGTTCCAGAGTCGGACTTGGAAGGCATTGGCGGGGCGGGTGATGGCTCCAATACGGCATAAGACACAGCCAGTGGTGGTGTCTCATCGACATCCGCATCAGGATGAACAGAGGACACAGGCGATGGTAGCTTCGGCCACTTCATTATGGAGAAAAAAGAATGAAGTGGTCACGAACCTGGTCATAGTCGAATGCACCTGGGGGTTTTGAGGGCGGGCGCTGAGGTATCTCGAACTACTGCGTCGTGAGAACTAGTTCAGAAAGCGAAATGAGTAAAATCGTACGTCAAGAGGATCACTACTAGTATCTCCCTCATCAGGATGGATAGAGCACACGGTTGGCGACGGTGGCTTCAGTAGCCTCGGCATGGAAACAAAAGGAGGCGAGGTGGCCACAAACCTGGTCATAGTCAAACACACCTGGAGGTGTTGGGGACGAACGCTGATTTGGAAGTATCTCGAACTACGGCGTCGTTAGATCTCACTTAGAAAGAGGAACGGGGAAACTCATACGTCATGAGGTTCAATATTACCCTTCCCTTTCGACGCTGGCAAGGAATTTGTTTGTCTCTCGGAATAATCGCCTTGAAGTGACGGACGTAAGCTGAGAATACTGTGATGCATAGACCCATCAGATCCCCCCCGTTGCGCGGACCGCCGGGTCTTGGAATCTTCACTGACACTTCAGTACCATAAACATGGGTTAAAGGTATTGTGTCGTGTAGAGTGGAGCTACCTATTATCTCCTTCTGAGGTTTCCGCAAGGACGACTCCCGCGACTTCGTGGGCGACACGGTGGGGAAAATCAGCTTCAGGTCTAATCCCATTTGGGCGAACCCATCGTGGCGCGAACCACCGGATCCACGACGAACGTAAGCTGAGAACATTGTGATGACATAGGGTCGAATCACCTTTTAGATTCCTGCGTGCCTCTCGATGGAATACTGGGTTGCAAGGAGCTTGCTTGTCTACTGGAATCGCCACTTTGAAGCGACGACATAAGCTGAGAACATTGTGATGCCGTAGGGCCGATTCACCTTTTAGGTTCCTGCGTGCTCGATGAAATAGCGGGTTGCAAGGAGCTTGCCTGTCTACTGGAACCGTCACTTTGAAATGACCGACGAACGTAAGCTGTGAACATTGTGATGCCATAGGGTAGAATCACCTTTTAGATTCCTCCGTACCCTTTTTGAGGAGGGTTTCCGCGATCTCCTTTGCCTCGCGTGGGGGGAATTCACAGCGACTGCGCAAATAGTCTTGTAAATCAGCTTCCTTTATCCCTTTCGGACGATCCCAGGGTTCGACGATCCCCCGAAGCCAATCGTTACGAGGCATGTTATACCTCTGATGGTTATCGTGCTGGCCCAGCACGCTTTCGATAGCCCGTTTGGACTCTTCGGACTTTGGATGATCAAGGAGTCCAGTGACACACGCGTGCGCAGCAAACGACATCCCGTGATTCTCGAACACCTTACCATATTGGTCCCACCAATCCTCCATTCGTGCGCGACGTTCAAGGTGGGTGGTAACGAGGGCGATGGGGACTTTCCCCTTGCACAGCACCTCATAGAATAACCTGTAGTTACTCCGTGTCATCCCTGTGATACGGCCCTTGTGGCACAGAATGAGAAGATCGACCCCTTCCTTCTCTATTAGAGTTTGAATGAGGTCCGACGCCTGTTTTATGGCTTCAAGGTATCCATCCTCTGCGACCTCCGAGTCAGGCTCTTCGAGGCTGCGGGTGTCCCAGATAGTGTACCACACGCCATGCACTTCAAAGCAGTACGGTGCATAGGATAGGGTGCACAGGCTCAGACCACCCGAGGTCTTGGAGACCTCTCTCCCAGCAATCAGGTTCACCAACGAGCTCTTGCCGATCCCAGTTTCGCCAAACAGGATAATATTGAGAGTCTTGCCAGTTTTCGACATGACGTGGGTACTGTAGTATCTTTGAGATCCAAAAGCTCATGTCTGGAAAGGAAAGGATGGCCCACTTTAGAGACTGAATTGGAGTTTCCGGTAACCCTCTTCAGCTGAAAAGAACCTCTGGCCTGTGGTTGTGGCAAGAGTAACTATTCGGGTTTGTGAGAAGGGGGGGGAGAAGAGTAACAATGACCTCACTGACCTCAAGATAGGGTCAGGTGAGCGTGACTCAAGGGGAAACCAGTTACAGTACAGCTCGGGAAGAATTGACACGTGTTGGGGCAGACACCTCGCCCTTCGATGACGTGTCCAGGTGACCAGCTACACTGTTATAATCATAGTTCATGGTGTTTGTCAGCCGCGTTATCGATAGGATCAATCTCTGTCCCCGAAATCAGGAGTCGGCGCTGGTGTTACAGGAGAGGCAAGCGCTGCCATGAACCATCATGACCAAATCCCTCGCTTGCCGCGAGTAAGTATCGACTACTGCACCAAGCCAAGAGAAATGTCGAAAAGAAGAAATGGTTTATGTATACAAGAACAGGAAGAGGTTGGATCCTTGGCTTAGGAAAGGGTGAAGGAAGGTGCAATGATGTCAGCCTTACCTCGCAGTTGACCGGAGAAGGGAGTAGTCCAAGAAAGCCGTGCTGGTAGGTAAAAATGGCATGGGCAAGTAAGCGTCACTGAAAAAGCAATATGATTCGGACGATCGTAGGAAATTGATTAATACTTACTGTTAACTCCAAAGGTATGTGTGACTCGGAGGCGGCGTGCTTCTCGGTGTCCAAAGATCATTGCTCCTCATAAACAGCACTCCGGTAAATTACCACAGGGACTGAGCACGTGTGTCCAGTGTTGCGATGACCCGGAAGATGCTCCTTCAACATAGAGCTTCGAAGCGCTCCAGTGGCGTTGGTTATACATAGCAGCGGCAATCTATCGAGCCTGAGGTTTTCTAGCCTGAGTGACCCACAGGCTGCCTGCCTCCCCAGACACATTGAATCGGCCATAACTTGAAAGAGATCTAAATCTCGGTGTGCTAGGACGTTGTGACTCGTGACTCGTTGTCAAATTGAAAACTGACAAAGTGGATTCTCGCATTCTCAGACCCGCTCGCTGGCAATGGTTGCCTTTGTTGGAGCAGTGGGAGGCATTCGAAATCGGAATCATTAGGAAGCGGAAACCAACAGCCAGTATTAGAAGTTGGAAGAGGCACTGTCCGAAACCTGTGGGTACTTTAGCACCGCCAGTGAGGCAACCACAATCACTGGCACCGGCGGGCTCAGCTCCATGCGGAGGAAAGTAATTGAAGTAAGCACGGTGTTGCTGACACCATGAGTTGGAGACTTCGTCGAAGCACCTTCCGAGATAAACAAGTCCAAACATTTACAACTCTGGTTCATTGAGGTTCTGGGCTCGTCACAGCAAGTATCTAGGGAAGCACGCACACATCGATGACCCGGGGGAGGCAATGGTAACGACGATACATTCTCCTATTATGACAGCCTGACCGTACTGATGCCGACCCACTCGTTGAGTTCACCCGAGTTGAGTAGTACAATCATCAGATTTCCTTTTCAGATAGATACTTCGAGTTATTTGCATCCACTCACTCTGGGCTGGTCAACTAGAGGTAAACCGCTTCCTGCAAGCATTCCTTTACGTGTCTTAACTAATCTGAAATAAAAGTATACGCTATTTTTGATATCTTTTTCTTCGTCAACATCCATCTCGAGGAGTTCGAAGGAGACTCGTGGAATTGACGGTTCGTGGTAGTGCTTGTTCGCAAGCTCTTGGTATTTCTGTCCGATGCCATCGATAATCGATGATAATCACTTGTGGACTACGATTGCAACGGCAGGGTTGATCACATGTCAGAAGGCCGTCAGCAAAGAACCAGCGTCAGTCAGCACGTGTAGGTCCCCCAGACCACCAAGCTGTAGTATGACGCTGGCTTGTTCCACGTCACCCTCACCTGGCGCTCTAGCCCTTGACTAGGACGGTCATCGTTGCTCTTCTCCCTCCTCCCACGAAACTCGAAAAGCGACTGCCTGCACTACCACAGGTTCTTCTCAACTAAAAAAAATGTCCAGAACTCCAATGCAACCTCTGAGGTGAGTCATCCATTCATTTCCAGGCATGAGCCATGGATCTCACGGGTATCACAGCACCCACGCCATGCCAGCAACCCTCAAATCTCTCAATATTATCTTGTTCGGCGAAACTGGAGTCGGCAAGAGTTCATTGGTGAACTTGATTGCTGGGAAGGAAGTCGTCAAGATCTCGGATAATATGGGCGTGTGCACCCAAGAATACGCACCATACTGCTTTGAAGTGCAAGGGGTGTGGTACACTATCTGGGACACCCGCGGCCTCGAAGAGCCTGGCTCGGAAGTCGAAGAGGAAGGATACCTTAAAGCCATAAAACAGGCGTCGGACCTCATTCAAAGTCTAACAGAGGAGAAAGGGGTCGATCTTCTCGTTCTGTGCCACAAGGGCCGTATCACAGAAACGACACGGAGGAACTACAGGTTATTCTACGAGGTACTGTGCGAGAGAAAGGTCCCCATCGCCCTCGCCGTCACCAACCTCGAACGTCTCGCACGAATGGAAGACTGGTGGAACGAAAACGGCGAGATTTTCCAGGAGCGCCGGATGCAATTCGCTACCCACGCGTGCGTTACTGGACTCTCTGACCATGCAAAGTCCCGAGAATCCAAGCAGGCTTTCGAGGGGATGTTGGGCAAGCATGATGACAAGAAAAGGTATAATATGCCTCGTAAAGATTGGCTTCGGCGAATCGTCGAACCCTGGGTTCGTCCGGAAGGGATAAAGGAAGCTGATTTGCAGAACTATTTGCGCAGCCGCTGTGATTTCCCTACACGCGAGGCGAAGGAGATCGCGGAAGTCCTCCTCAAAAAGGGTGCAGAGAAATCTAAAAGGTGATTCGGCTCTACGGCATCACAGTATTCACAGCTTACGTTCGTTTCTTCAAAGTGATGGTTCCAGTGGACAAGCAAGTTCCTCGCAACCCGGTATTTCATCGAGCGGTACGCAGGAATCTAAAAGGTGATTCTACCCTACGACATCACAATATTCTCCGCTTACGTCCACCGTTTTAAGTGATGGTTCCAGCAGACAAGCAAGTTCCTTGCGACCCAGTGTTCCATCGAGAGCTACACAGGATTCCAAAAGGTGATCCAACTCTACGGCATCACAACATTCTCAACTTACGTTCGTCGCTCTGAAGTGGTAGTTCCAGTAGACAAGCAAGTTCCTTGCAACCTAGTGTTTTATCAAGAGCTACACAGGATTCCAAAAGGTGATTCTACCCTACGGAATCGTGATATTCTCATCTTACGTCTGTCGCCTCAAAGTGATGGTTCCAGTGGACAAGCAAGCTCCCTGCAGCCCGGTATTTCATCGGGAGGCACACAGGAATACAAAAGGTGATTCTACCCTATAGCGTCACAATATTCTCAGCTTACGTTTGTCGCTTCAAAGTGGTGGTTCCAGTAGGCAAGCAAGTTCCTTACGACCCGCTATTTCATCGAGAGGCACACAAGAATATAAAAGGTGGTTCTACCCTATGGCGTCACAATATTCGCAGCTTACGTTCGTTGCTTCAAAGTGATGGTTCCAGTAGACAAGCAAGTTCCTTGCAACCTGGTATTTTATCAAGAGGTGCACAGGAATCTAAAAGGTAATTCTACCCTACGGCGTTACAATTTTCTCGACTTACGTTCATCGTTTCAAAGTGATGGTTCCAGCAGGCAAGCGAGTTCTTTGCAACCCGCCATTTCATCGAGAGTTACGCAGGAATCCAAGAGGTGATCCGATCCTACAGCATTACAATATTCTCAGCTCACATTCGTCGCTTCAAAGTGATGGTTCCAGTAGGCACGTGGGTTCCTCGCAACCCAGTATTTCATTGAGAGGCACACGGGAATATAAAAGGTGATCCTACCCTACGATATCACAACATTCTCAGCTTACGTTCGTCACTTCAAAGGGATGGTTCTGACAGGCAAGCGGGTTCCTCGCAACCCGTTGTTTCACCAAGAGGTACGAACGAATATAAAAGGTGATTCTGCCCCAGGGCATCACAATACTCACAACTTATGCTCACTGCTTCAAAGTGACGGTTCCAGTAGGCAAGCGGGTTCCTCGCAACCCATTGTTTCACCGAGAGCTACACAGGAATTTAAAAGGTAATCCTACCCTACGGCATCACAATATTCACAGCTTACGTTTGTTGCTTCACAGTAATGGTTCCAGTAGGCAAGCAAGTTCCTCGCAACCTCGTATTTCATCGAGGTCAACTGCGATGAGGCCATGACGAGCCCATAAGATCAGGAGATAGTGTGTATTTGGCAGTGAGCGAATCGAGGAACGTGTAATGCCGCCGGGAGCGGGGACAACACCGAAGCTTACTAGGGATATGCCACAACTTCTTGACGAACCAAATATATCGTGGCAAGGTGTCAAGCTTGTCGAGAATGGAGAAATCACCCTTTTCTTGTAGTCCGCACCTAGCTCCGAATCTAGCTATCAATATTGCAAATAGCCTACCGTCTGACCCGAAGTAATGAAGATCTCAAAACTAGGGAATATACAGACGAGAGCTCGGCTACTTATTCTCGTGTGGCGTAGCTAGTGTGTACCGTATGGCGTGATCGTGACGAATGAACACCTGGCATAGTAGAGAGTCCGAAACAATACACGGAACCTGGTGAACCAGAGGACAAGGAACATGTGAGACTGGAGACAACAGGAATGGTGTAGGGACGGAGCGGATCGCTGGTGGCTTAGGAGTCTGACACTAGTAATCCGGTGTAGAACAAGTTTTGAGGAGAGTTTCGTACAAGTCACACCAACACTAGGCCCAATGAATAACGTGGCACGTTGTTTACTGGGTCCTAAGGATCATCATGATAGGAATAGTACTCAGTAGTCACCGACCCGGAACTAGCACGTCAGCTTGCAATCGCTAACATGGGTCATGACTTTGATCAAATGGATGGCATCAATATTATGCGAGAAGTACTGGGCGCTCACCCTAAGGTGATTCTCCTTTTTGGCAGCCTGTCACGATGTGCGTGCTAGTAACACTGTAAAAATAATTTTTGTTTACTATGACATGTATGCGACCCGTTGGTAAGCTTCGGCGTCGTCCCGCCTCTGGCCGCATTACGGATTCCCCACTCACTCCTTGATGGTGTGTCTCCTGATTCTACTGGCCGATCTTGGCCTCATCGCGGTTGGCACTACCTTCGAGGAACTTCATTGTCTACTGGAATCATCACTTCGAGGTGGCGAACGTAAGTTGAGAATACTAGTATTGTGTAATGCTGCAGGGTAGCCTCACCTTTTAGATTCCTCTGTTCCTTTTCCGAGGACTTCCGAGACCTCCTGGGCCACACATGCGGGGAAATCACGTCGGTTGCGCAAACAGTCCTGTAAATCAGCTTCTTTTACCCTTTCCAGACGAACCGTCGAATCCAATCCTTACGAGGCATGGTGTACCTCTTCTGGTCGTCGTGCTGCTTCGACATTTTTCGATAGCTTTCTTAGGCTCTGTGGACTTTGCATGGTTAGGGGGTCCAGTAATGCGCGCGCGCGCGGCAAACGACATCCTGCGTACATCAAAAACCTCGCCGTTTTGGTCCCACCACTCCTCCACTCGTGTGGGACGTTAAAGGTAGGTGGCAGCGAAGACGATGGGGACTTTCTTCTCGCACAGTACCTCATTAACCCGTCGTTACTCCGTATTGCTCCACTGATATACTTGTGGCACAGAACGAGAAGATCGACCCTTTCCTTCTTTGTTAAATCCTGAATGAGGACCCACGCCTGCTCGATAGCGTCAAGGTAACTTTTCGTTCCAACCTCCATATAGCAGGTGTCCCAGATGGTGTACCACACACTATCCACTTTAAAGGAGTAGTACAAGATGCGCACATACAGCATGAGGTATTGATGGCCTCCCTTCCAGAAATTAGGTTTACCGATGAGCTCGAACTCTTGCCAATTCCAGTCTTTCCAAACAAGATAATTGAGACTCGGACTTGCGGGTTGCTGACATGACGTGGCCGCCGTGTTGTCTGTGCTATCTAAGGGATCATACCTGGGAATGAAAGGACGGCTCGCCCTAGAGGCCGAACAGAGTTCTGAGAAACTTTAGAACCCCTGGCAGGAGCAATCAGTCACTTTCCGAGTTTCGTGAAGGAGGGGAGGAGAGTAACGGTGACCGTGCTGAGGTTAGCTCCGAACAAGGCAGGGTGCACAGCTTGGTGGTCTGAGGAACTTACACGCGTTCGTCGTGGACGATAGTTCTTTGCTGACGCGTCCGTGTGACTAGCTGCATTAGTGAGATCACAGTTCATCAGCATCTGTCAATCGACAGCATAGGTGCGCGGAATCGGACGCGAAATATCAAGAGTTCGCGGGCAAGCTCCGGCGCTGCCATGAACCATGAATTCTCGGCTCGGAGTCTCCGTCTCCTACGCAGGCAAATGGATGCTACCTGAAAGGAAATTATCCCTTGTAATACGATGGTCGTGCTGCTCTAGCTTGCAGTCGCAATTCAAGCTTTCATCCTCCACGGCGTCAACTTCTGGTTGAGACTCGCCGTCGCGATGCAGTGTAGCACCCCCAAAAGGGAGAAACGCCCAAATAACGATGCCCATCCTGCCCAGGAAGTACGAGGGCAGATAACCGCCTTCATCTGTTTGCCTGAGTGTAGTCCCGACACGTCAAGACAGTCGGCTACACCAGGACTGAAAGCCGCTGTCCCAAGACAACAAGACTCACTTACATACACCCCAGATTTGTACATATTAGTTATAAACTGTCGTCATCCATTTTTATGGGAGGACATACACAGTTATTTTAAAGAATATTGTCATTTTACTATTTTTACTTGGTGATTGTGACATGACATGATCAGATAAAGCACAAGATCTTATCTACATAGGACTATTCAAAGTATTGGCTGCCGCATCGGAAGTACTGAAGTCAAGATACCTACTTGCACTACTAGTACTAGCATCTGCAGGATAGGAAAAACCACCATATGGCACCATTGAGGACTGACCCAGATCATGACATCTGACTGTTGAGGGCCCAGCTTGAGGTTCAGATCCAACTGTCAGAGGCCAAGCTTAAAGAGATGGAGCTACCCAACTCTCTAATCTCTTGTCTGAGGGAACAAGGTCCAACTGTATATGCGGGTGGAAGTCCTGGGCAAAGTCAGGGCAGAGGTTATGGTTGAACTGTGAGGAGAATTTCTCATGGTTCTAATGATCAAGGAACTAAAGTTGAGGTGAAGACAATGGAGTAGTCGAAGATGAGGAATGTCAATTGACTGGTTGAGGGGAATCGTGGTATGCGTCCCCTCTTATATATATATGTGAGGTTCTTATCTACCAATAAGAATGGAGGGATAAGAACAATAAGAGATAAGGATGAGTCATGAGAAATGACTAAAGATACAGTCGTATCGTATTGTATGTATAATCCATTATATACCCCCCTTTTTGCAGTATGCTTCACACACTGCATTGTATTA
The DNA here is from genome assembly GCA_038090475.1 of Wakefieldia striispora. NCBI lineage: Eukaryota > Fungi > Basidiomycota > Agaricomycetes > Agaricales > Hymenogastraceae > Wakefieldia > Wakefieldia striispora. The sequence goes on along the minus strand of JBBPMU010000194.1, from coordinate 4,638 downwards.
AATTATTGCAATGGTTTTTGGAGTCACTGTAATGCAGTTTTCTTTTGGCAGGTGCCAGTGTCCTGAATCCAAGGAAGGGACCCACATAGCAGGTAGGCGAGAACGTAGACCATGGACTCTAGATCATCCCAGTGACCCAACTTGCTTCCCAGGTGACAATTGATGGAGGCAAAGGCGGGTGTTCCATTGAGGCCACATTTCACGTGAAATGGTAGATGTTGGCCAGTGACAGGGTGGCGATAGGGTTGGGAGAGGCCAAAGTCAATGAGGAAGATGGTTCAGGGGTCATCAGCACCAACAAGAATGTTTTGTGGTTGAATGTCGCCATGGATGTAACCATACGAATGTATGTATTGAAGACGCAACAACTACCTTCAGTTTAGTGGAGTATGCCTCGAGATTTGTGTCATGAACCCACCAGCTGTTCACCAATATGCTGGATGGTGGCAACATTCAATTTCTTTTGTGTTTTGATGAGATCCCCTAGCAACGGACCCAGAAGGTTGAGGACGAGGATGTCAAAATTTGATTCGCGGCCAAACCAGTGAATCTGCAGGATGCCAACGGGTGTGCCTTCATTGAGATGCCTGAGGATATTTGTCTCTTGCTCGAGACACGAAGCTATCCTGTCGGTGACGGGTTCCATCTTGATTGCATAGTGCCTGCGGTTGATTATATTTACTGCTTTGTAAACCATTGCTGCAAAGTTCCATCAACAAGGGTTCTGAAATTGAGACAAACAAGATTTCTGAATATCAAATGACCCAGCCCCAACACATTTTTCGAGTCTATATCTTCCATCAATTCGACGAGGAATAACTTGCTGGAACGGTTGGTCCTTGGTACTGCTCTTCTGTTGGTTCTGACTCATTTTTCTAGTTGAAGACTGTTTGACAGGATTCCTGGTCACAGGAAAGGTAGATGCAGTGGATTCCTGGGTCTGACAGTGGAGCAGAGTGAAGGTTCGTGTTCATTATCATTTCCCCAAACACCATGCACAGCATGAGTTCATCCTTTCTCCAAATGCAGTGATGTGCTGTATCTGTCACAAACATATGCATCTGTTAGATTGGTCAGTCTTCCATTTTTTTTTGTTTCATAGGTTGTGAAGGGACGCCTCCCCAAATGTGTCTCATCTTCCCAAGCTTCCTTTTCGGCAGGGGCCATGGAGGTCACAAGGTTACTAAGATGGATGTTGTCAAACAGATGTATCTATATTCTCCCTTGATACTCCCTTTAGCTCTGCAGCCCACAGCTCCTCCCTCACCATCTTTGACTGGAAGTGCTGCTGCTCCTGATTGTGGAATGACATCATCTCTTGCTATGTATGGTAGCTGCACACCCTCTAGTTCTCTGCAGGTGTTGAGGGTGCCAATCACATTTGGAATCCATAGCAGCTCACCCTCTCTTGTGTCAACAAAGTCATTCGCAAATCCTTCCCCGACGTCGCCAGCTAGCAAGACTCTGTTCTCAAGCTTCCCCAGCGCTGTTTCTGCACTCTCCACATGTTCTGCAGCTTCTGACATTGATGAGGTGCAGGACTCAGCCAAACTTAGTTGCATATTGGACACACTGTCCCTTGATGAACTCAGTAAGTATTCATCGATTTAGACTCTGAGCTTGTGCTGAGTCATGTATTTGGATAGCAGCTTAAACTTTCTTCTTGCTTGTAGGCCTGTGCGAGGGTGCAACTGAACACCTCATACACATACTCAGTGGATGTGAAGAAGGAAAAGAGTTTTTGGTGACTATGATGGTACTGATAGCCGATGCAGTTCTCATTCTACTCCACAGAAATTATCTTCCATTTCGCTGGATCAATTCAATGCCATTAGGCAGATCATCAGTAGGTCCCAAAGGGTATTTGGAAAACCTCGGTGCATTGTCTTTTGTCCATCTGTCTATCCCATCTGAATTGGATTAGTTTCTCTCACTTCGGAGGCAATGGGTGTCTCTTTATTAAGTGGCCTACTGACAATCACGAGTGTACCATCCGCACTCTGGATAAGATGTTAACATCTCAAGGAACTGCCCTTCCCTATCCAGACAATCTCCTTCTCGCCCAAATCAATCACAACAAGTCACTCAGAACTATGGACGACGTAATTGTCCCTGATGTATTACTGGAATTTGCTGCCGTGAAAGACGAGTCAATGCCTCCCATTTATCCTGTCGTTTGCCAGATCGCCTTCTCTCAGACTTTCGAGAATGCCCTGGACGAAATCAAGTCCCTTGCGTCCACATACTCTTCTACATACAGTATTGTAATGGCCATCATTATCGACATCAATGAATATCCTTCCTACAAAAGTCCCAAACCCAAGAGCGCCGCCTGGAACTTGTTATTGGGCGATCAATTGGACTACATCTCTTTCATCAACACAAGTTCCTACGGCATCAGTTCCATAGTCACAGGTTTCACTAACGATTCCACGCCAGAACCTTTGATTGTTGGCAGGCATATGTGGTGCTCAATCAACGATGTTGTCTATCACGTATGGGTAAAGAAACCCGGTTCTGAGAATTTAGATGTCGAAACCCAGGCAGGAGAGTATTATGCATCTTGTGTAAGTGTTCTATGTAATTTTTACATTCTTGTTCATACTAACGTACTCCAAGATGTCACCTGGCAATGTTGGTTGGGACCGAGTAGGAGCCTTACTCCTCCGTGGCCTTGAAGAAGCCAAGAAATCCATCGTTTCATTTTGTGAGACAATTATCCGTGATGCGCAATCTTTGGACTCTTTGCACAACTTGTCGCCTTTGGTTTTGCACAGTGTCACCCTTCCTATATCGTTGCAGTCATTTGAGGCAGATATTTTCAAAGGTGTCAAGAGGACAAGCTACGGTCGTTACAAGGATTGGTATCTGAAGTTGTTCAGGGGTGTAAAGTGCCCTAACACTGAAGAGGGGGATGACTCTACAAAGAAACCTCGGAAAGTATAGCACCAAACTCTTTCATTTGCCCAACATGCATCATCCGTTTATTTTGTTTTCATGGGTTTGATGACTGCTGTTGTTTACTGTCGATATGTACACTGCTTTACTCAGAACCTCAGAATACACATATTCGCTTCCTTGCCTCCTAAGCATTCTCCACATGCGGTAACTTGTAAGAGCCTGCCTTGGTCACTGAATGGGAGTCTAGGACTATCGGATATCCCTGGACCCTGCAAAATGTAAATGGGCCTCTGTCATCCCATTTCTGCCTGAAACACCAGGCAAGACCCTGTCTATGACCAGGTAGGTCTGTCATTTAAGGACCTGTCACTGGCAATTTTCAACTTATGTAACCACACCGAGATGCCCCCGAGGAACACCAAAACCCACCATAACCAACAGTCAAATGACACTGCTGTTGTTGCTGCTGTTACGCATTCTCTCGATTCTGCTGAGCCTCGATTGCCAGAACCTACACAGCCTGCACAGCCTGCACCTCCAAACGAAGGCCATCAGCTGCATCCTGTTTGTACTCGCCATCTCCCTGCCTGTTTCCATGGGTCAACGGAACACAGTGATGCTTCTGACCTTGCAGATTCTGAGTCTGCTCCTGTGGGTGTTGACCATGCTGTTGACAAACCTGGAGAAAACTTCAATCTTGATGTCAGCAGTGATGAAGAACCCTCCATTCCCAGAGCTCGTGGGGATCACTATGCTGACGATTTACAGACAAGCAGGACTACTGACCCACTCATGTCCACTCAGTCATCTCAGAAACAAGCTACATCAGCTGATGTTGCATTCTTCTTCCCGAAGTACAAGAATGAAGAGTGAGTTTTTTGTGTTGTATGCCAGTGAGCTACCATATCACAGATACCACCTCTGGCCCCGCGTAACATCTGACATACTCTCAGAAAGATGAAGGATGAAGCCCCTTCACAGTTCCCATCTGATAGATCGTTTTCATACTGTTGCATGACCTCAAATACAAGCAAGCATGGTCATATCGAGAAATACCACCTCGGGATTTATCTGGAAGAGGCCAAGAAGAATGGGTGGACAATTTGGCTGGAGTCTGTGAAAGTGGTGTTTCTTGCAGGCTATAATTTTCAGACCCTTCGCCAAGCCCTCACCATTCCAAACGTCTCCATTCAATCACTTCCATCCTTGAACCGAGGCTCTCACATGACATCATCTTTGCCATCTGGACATGTTGCCTTAGAAGGCGGGCTGCCGCCATTCCCTACTGCTGCTCTTTATCAGTATCTTATACAGTTCATTGTTGTGGACGATGAGGTACGTCAGTGAGATTCTTATGGCTAACTTATATCTGAACTGTTACGTCAGTTGATTAGTGTTGTCGAGTGTCTGGAATTTCGATGCCTCCTCTTGCTTCTCAATCCAAATTTGAAAGACTTGCAGATTCCTTGGCACATGAAGATGCATGAACTCGTTGTCAAAGCTTGGAGGCAATATTTCCTCGTCTTGAAGGATGACTTGGCTGTGCGTTGTTTACCTACATCAGCAAAACAACCTTTCTCTATAGTTAAGGCTCCAGACCCTACAGGGTAGCCCAGAAATTGCCAGAATTGTGACAGACTGGGAAATACTGTGGTGATCTGGGAGAAGCTGGAGATACTGGAAATTGTTGTAGGACATGATGAAAACTTTTAAAACTTGACCAAATATACCAAATCT
>JBBPMU010000193.1:0-41010 GCA_038090475.1 Wakefieldia striispora | reverse complement strand
CTACACGAGGCGCTATGATTCTGTGGGACAACATTTTCTTTCTGTTCCGCTTTCTCTATCCAATGACTCTCTGGGAGTTTCGAGAGCGTCGCGACGATGGCATCGATAAAGTCGTTGTGTGCAAAGTCTCGATTCCCAATGATTTCACCGTCCCGCCGTGTGATGGGTAAAATTAACTCCTCGCGAAGTTTCTTGAGGAGAGGGACGAGTGGCCGGAAATATGGAGAGATGAAAGGAAGTATCTGAGACCCCTAACCGATGTTGGATTGAATAGTGATGGTCTTGAGGGTACTGGGCTGGGTTACGCTGAAGAAGGGATCGAAGCATCGAGCCAGATCTTTGGCAGGTTTGGACTGACCAGGTTCATCGTATAGCAGACAGATCGCGACCAGAATATAGAAAAACGACTCCAAGCAATGTTGGGCCCGACGCATCATCGGCGTACCGGCTTCTACACAGCTGAGCTCTGCAGCCATCCAGGCCGACGTCCCCCGATATAAATCAGAAAAACCAAACGTAAGCGCAACTAAAGACGGCACACCGTGCGTTAGGGTGGGATTGCGTCGAAGCGCGCACCAGAGTCACTCAGACTGGGTTCGTCGGCCACGGGAATAGCAACGCTGCGGGTATCGTGCAAATCCATCGGGGATAGCGGGCTCGTGTGACCACTAACACGGATTCCGGAAGTGGTACTTGGAGTGGGCTGTGGGTTTATGAAAGACAAAGTGCACGAGACAGCATACTCCCAATCACCTAGTAGACCGCGGCAAGACAGCTTCTGAACCTTTTCCCGAAGTTTTTGTCTCTCTGGTTCCGTTTGGAGCGCCCGATCGATGAAATCAACACTAAGGTTGCTCTCCGTTGCCAAAACAAGGAAAAGATTGGAGAGGCTGATATCGTAATGAACTACGAACACTTTCTCGACAACATCGCGATGAGCTACTAAACGTAAGTACTCCTCACTGGATAACGAAAGGTTGCCTGACTCACCAGACAGATAGTCGATAAGCCCTACAAGTAACTCGGCGAGTGAAGCGAAGTAAAGGATCGGTATCCTCTCGGTGAAACCAAGCGTGTCATAATACGCAGGTCGTACCGAGACGGGGAATCCACAACAAACGAGTGAAGGGTATAGACAGAATGATTTAGAAGTTGTCTCGTAATAGGATGTCGAGTTGGAACTTGCTGTTCGTGCACCAAGGTCGGTATACCATTCATCCTCGCCTCCTCCAATATCTTCAAGATTCGGCCTTCGATGTGCTTTCGCAGGGGGTCTACCCAGGTATTCTTAACGGCAACTTCTCCCTCCACCCCGTCGATAGTGACTCTGCCGCATCATACGGTAGAACCTCGGCTATGTAATGGCCCGGAGGAAAAGAGTAATGTATCGACGAAAACCGCGTATTCAGCACCATGTATAGATATCTGAACTCTCTTCTGACCACTACGAGCTGGAGAAAGGGTGGAATCAAAGCCGAGTGTGGTTCTGTTGGCGAAAGTGATCCCAAGAATAATCCGGAGGAACCCAGGCTTCAGCGTTGGCGTGAACATCGAGGGGGTAGGTGGATATGGAACCCCGGTCAAAGGGAGTGAGAATGATCTTGGTGCCCAAAAGTTGCATGCAAGGCGTCGCGTACCGTCCGTCCTGAGCTTCGAGCAGGGAAGCCGCCTTCCTAGCGAGTTCGATATACGAATCTTGTCGTTTTTACTGAATGTCGTTTTTTATCTCCCCCAAGGCATAAACGTCGGTTCTGAAGTCGAATCTTTCGTCTTCTTGAATGAGCTTCTTGATTACTCCCTCCTCACGGAGGAGAAGATCTAGTTTTAGGATCGCACCGGTCAAACCTTCTAGTGGCTAGTAGGCTATGCTTTGGATGCAGTGCTAGAAAAGGAAGTAATGAATGAGTCGAGTCAGTCAAATACTTCAAGAAAGTCGGATGACCTCAGTCCTCTCGGAGAATCACGACTCCGACTTTTGCTTTTTGTCGGCTCGTTGAACGCATGATCCTAACTCAGTAGCATCGTGGCGGGTCAAAACCACTAGTAAAACCACTAGTAACGGTTTGACCCACCACGACGCATCCGAATTTCAACAGAAACTACTACGTCAACCCCAACCTAGGGCCACGGGATTCCCGAACATCAGGAGCCTACCCTGGCGGCTTCATGGTCGCCTTGGGGCCACCAGATCTGGGGGGCCGAGTTCGTCTTCGTCTTCGTCGCCTCGTTGTGGTTCACGGAATAGACCGTTGACTCCGGCTTGCACATCGTGCAACATCTCCTTGAAGGACGCTGATACCTTTCCCAACACGTTTGAGAAACCTTGCATCTCCTCCGCATCCTCAACCAACTCTGCCACCCCCAACCAGGATATTCAGTGTGTCGTATTGATCGATGGTGCTGCGTTCCTTGCGATATTCTAACCTTCTCTCACTAAGCCTGTCATATATAACTTACGTGCTAGGTCATACTGCTTATTTGTGATGGCCCACCAAGTCTTATTCCACGCGGCGGGCAAGATATCTTGTACAGGCGAGTACTGTGACTCTCGAGTTTGACACGACGTGCTCAATGCTGGACTTCCCTCTGAAGAAACAATTGCTATTGAATCAGTGTCGAGTGTGTCCGCATGGATCTTCGATCCGATTGAGCAGTTGAGACTCAGAACTACTGGTCACATACCTTCGTAATACACCACGCAAGTGGTATGTTCCTTGAATCCATTTTTCTCTCTCCAGTATTTACTTCGCAAAGAGATCTCATCATTCGTTCAACTGATGCAATTTCGACCACCTTGGTCACCTTTGTTGATTCCAGATGCGATACCATCAGACTGGGTTGTCACACACGTGTGTCCTCTAGTAGGCCAGGCGCTGACGGCATGACTTGAAAGGTGGCGCAGTAGAGGGTGGATGTATACTCCGCTGAAGGGCTACTTTGTGTACAAGACGGCAGGTGAGCCATGTTAAGTCCACCTTCCATTCGTTTTCCTTTACCAGCCATTTGTCAGCGCTTCAGGACAGATCGGGCTGCCAAGTGCAATCGACGGGGTGGGTGGAGGAAACTACATTGAACGCTCGATCAAGAGTGTGCATGGTCAATGTGAGGATTGGCCAAGTCTTTGATAATGGGGTATACTGGGCTCATCGATGGGACACTTTTGTCCTGAGCCCCCACCATTCAAGTATGTCCCGGAATCGCGCGATTCACCAAAATAGTAAGTCCCCTGCTGCCTCAGCCTGTTTGACAAAAACTTTCACCTGAATCCTGGCTGGCTAGTATGTTCGTGCAGTCCTGTCGGCGCTTGACAGGTGATGATCAAGCCCTCGCTCAGAGTCATAACGGCTAACTTGACTTGGCGTTTCACTTTTCCCGACAGCCGGTGTACACGCTGCAAGAAACGGCGGCTGGGTCTTTTGCGAGACTTGGCACGAGACTTCAAGTGACTAATAGTAACGTGTTACCATCAATGATCTAGGATGCATTGGCAATCGATTTTAAGAGAATCACACTTCTCTGGAGCCCAGTGGTGGCTTGCATCACGAGCCCTGCGTCAACGTCTAATACTTTGTTGTTACCAACTGTCAGTCGGTTGATGGGAATCTGACTACATCACGCTTTGACGCGTTTCCTCTTGAGAGTATAAATACTATTCTTCCTCTCCTGTTCCACCAGCCCTGTTCCACTTCCTTCGGCCCACAGGTACTGGCTAGTGAGTCTACGCATTCATGTCGCATTGGCTTGCTCACACTCGGACCTTTTTGTTAGCCTTCCTCTGTATTCTCCAGCAACCATCAGAATCCCGTTGAACGGTCTACTTGAACTGTCGTTGATCGACTCATTTTTCTTATCATAACTACTTTCCGAGATGCGCACCCGCACTGTACTCTCCGTCGCTTTCATGACCGCAGCCGCTGCACCAGTCATGGCCGCCCCTACGTCTTATCAGTGAGTTTACGAATGAACTATCATAACGTCACTCGCTAACGTCCTCACAGAGACTTGCCCGACATCTCCGGGGGCGATTCGAAGATCATATCTGTCAATGGGGGATCCTCGTTGTGGCCGTCGTTCCAGAATCACCCTTACGGGCCCGTTGAGATTCCAGCTAAACGGCGGGACCTCGAGTCGGGCATCACCGCCGTCCTCAATAACACCGTCCAACAGGGTCTCATTACCCAGGACGAGGCCAACAGTCTCCTCCAGATCGTTCAGTAAGTGCCAAGCAGGGTGGTTTCCGACGGTGCGCTAAAACAGAACAGGTTGCTCACATCCCCCGAAGATCTACAGTTCCTTAAGACACTGGAATCCGGTATCCTGCCACTCCCGACGTCGGCTGACGCGAACGGCAAGGCAACCGATGCTCGACAACTAGGGTAAGCCCCGTTGGAGTCTTGTGTCCTAGAGCTGAGGATTGGCGGTGCTCCAGGCGAAGAAGGATCGGAAAAGGGACTTTGGCGATCGGCTTGCTTGACGGTGCCGCCACAGCCGCCTCTCTAGCAAACATGTTTATGCCAACAGGAAGTCAGGAAACGAGCTCCAACGCGTGAGTCACCCTTTGCCTGATATACGAACATCACTGTGAATGATTGCCTCAGACGTAGGGATTGGCGTGACGATCTGCTTCGCTACCAAATTGTCAAGTCATCGGAAGAGAAACGTCTGACGGGATTGGACGAGGATTCTGCTACGTGCATTTCCTTTGACTGATTTACTTTTGAGCATGATGGTTGAGGGTTTTCCCTAGGATCCAACCTGAGATGAGCCTCGATAAATTGTAAACTCAAATCTACGATAGGATGAACACGGGGAGTTGATGTCGAAGCCGTATTGACCCTGTTTAAACGTTTACCATACGAGTGCAACCTGAAGATCTTCAAAGGCTGCAAACACCACGACCAGTCCCTGAATCTAAGTGATGCTTGAAATCCGAGTCGTATTCCTGGCCGTGATACGGTTGGGATCCAAACTCCCACTACTAGGCGAATGCATTGACCCCGTCGCCTCTCCACATCACCCCCACTCGGATTAGCCGGCGACTTGACAATTATGTATGTTGTGCTTTGCTTTCTTCTGGTCATACGCTGTCCGAAATCCTCGCCGGCGACTCTGGGGGGTGGTGATGGTGCGCAGGCGATCAATAACAAAGACAACAGGGGGCCAAGGAGGTGCACCCGGTAAATATTGCAGGCCCCGGTCTCTCTAACGTACCTAAAAGGGCCCAGAGCTCTGAGTTGGATCCCAAATCAATCATGATGAACGCTCGTGTACGTATCAGACTCAAACCCATGATCATCAACCTTCACACGCCTTTGCCTTAGCCCTTATCTAGCACCCAAGGTGTGGCCGGCCTGGAATCCCATCTCGCTAATCTCATCTTGTGAGTGGTCACCCGACCTGCAATATCGCGGTCGTCGGACGCGTCGGACGAGGGGGGGCGGCCGAGACGAAAATTTACACGTAAAGTTAGAACATGAGTCATGCACTCATGACTCGACGGCGTGACTCGAGAGATAAAAAAGCCCAAACAAGCGTGGATCTCCACCCTATTTTCCCCCAAGAGTCCAGACATGACGATCGACACACCATATAGCCCACGTGCCAACGGACACGAGGAACTCGATGCGAGGCTCGTGCAGCTTGACGTGCGTCTTAGACACTCGTGATCAGCCCCGATCATGAGGATTACTGGTGGCTGGCCCCAGCTGACGTCGCATCATGATCAGATCTCCAAGCTAATAATTCGACTGACCGACGCGCCAAAACCCCTTTCGGCTCTCGAGAAGTTGAAGTTTGGCGCGGTGAGTCCTTCCTCTCGCTACGTCCACCCGATCCCGTGCATCTACCTCTCCCATATCGTCGGCCGTTCCTCGGTGATGAGCATAACGCGCTGACACAGTGGATAGTCATTCAGCGACCATATGGTCATCTCGACGTTCCATCCCGAAAAGGGATGGTCCCCTCCTGAGATCAAACCCTACGCGCCGCTCACTCTGGACCCCGCCTCGTCGTGTTTTCAATACTCCTCCAATGTGTTCGAGGGTATGAAGGTGAGTAGCAAAAATCAACGGTATAGACAGAGATGAACGAGAAGTGGCTGTCGCATGTGCAACTAGGCGTACCTTGGAGCTGATGGCAAAGCGCGACTGTTCCGCCCCGAAATGAACATGCGTCGGTTGGAGCGCTCTGCCGCACGTCTGGCTCTTCCCGTGAGTAGGTTACTTACTATTCTTTCAAGTTGTCGTCACATAGACTTTGGTCCCCGTCGCGATGACAATAATATAGGCCATCGATGGTGACGCCGTCCTCGAGCTCATCAAGCATTTCGTCCAAACTGAGAAGCGATGGATCCCCACGGTCTCTGGATACAGCCTCTACCTGCGGCCGACGATTATCGGTACGCGACCAGGTATGTCGATCCGGCTCTGTCCATCCGTGACGGGACGATAGATCATTGGTCTTCTTTGCCACAACAGCACTTGGCGTTGCCGCCTCCGACCACGCAATCCTTTACATTCTCGCTTCCCCCAGTGGTCCGTATTTCCAACGACCTATCTCTCTGCTGGCGATTAGTGACGCGGTGCGTGCATGGCCGGGCGGTACTGGAGGACACAAAGTGGGCGGTAATTATGCCCCTGGATTCCAGCCCCAACGTGCGGCTGCGGAACAAGGGTATGATCAGGTGCTGTGGCTATTTGGTGAAGATCGACGGGTGACCGAGGCAGGCGCGATGAATGTCTTCGTGGTGCTCAAGCGGACGGACGGAAATGGTACCGTTCTATTTCTTCCCCCCCTTCGTAGCAGGGAGCTGACCAGCGGCAAACGCCAGGCCTCGACATCCTCACGCCCCCACTCGATGGGACGATTCTCCCTGGCGTCACACGCGCCTCGTGTTTGACTCTCCTCTCGGACGTCGAATTCCATGCGTCCATCAAACTAAGCTGCTCAGAGCGTGCCAGTCTGCACCCTGTGGAACGCGTTTTCACCATGTCTGATCTGGTCCAGTGGTCTACCCAGGGCAAGCTCCTCGAGATTCTCTGCGTAGGCACGGCCGCAATCGTTGCCGCCGTACATCGGATCGGGTTCGAAGGGCGAGACGTGTGTGTGCCAACATACTCGGATGACCCACACGGGCTGGGTCCCATCGGACGGGCGTTGAGAGAAAAGATATTGGCAGTGCAGGAGGGGAGGGATGAATATGAGGGTTGGGGAGTCGTGTGTGAATAACATACGCAAATTAAGAAATTTCCAAATCTGTACACATGGTCCGTGCACACGGGCAAGACCGTATATATACCCCTCATACAAGCAAAAAGATTTTCCTCCATCTCTTGTGCTCGGGCATGTACTGTCGCCAGTGAGGTCTTTACCGAGGCACAGTCTTTTGCTGATTGCAAATTACACATCCGAACACGTCTGTTAGCTTCGGCTTCCAGCAATTTTTGGAAAACCCAACTTTTCTCATTTGGAGATGGTAGAATATTCGAATCTGTGATGCTTGGAGTTGAATATATTGAAGTTACACCGGATTGTTATTTGCGGTCTTCATGAGAGAATGCGCTTCCGTCGAACGTCCAATAACGTCTCCGAAAGGGACTCGCATCTGCATGAGTGGAAAGACGAGGATTGGTCCCCATTTAGAAAGTGTAGTGTGGGCACTTGATGGATTTTGAGGGCTGTGATTGGATGAGGACGTGGTAACGTTATAACCCGGTGATGCTGACCGTCGCAGCTACGATCTCCAGTTGCAGATTTGCCCGCGAGTCAAGCAACCTACAGCTTGGCGTGCTATATACACCCGTTTAGAATGGAACGATTGCCCTTAGCGTAGGTTCCGTCGCGGATTAATGCTTGCTCTCGTTGACCATTTTAATATTCATGGCTAACGGCGTCTCTTACTTTCTCATTAGCTCAGTCAAGCTCGAGTAAGCGCGTCACCGGCTCGCCGGCGAATCAGATCAAGTCAAGCCGACTAGTTGTGTTCCTGCCGATGTCGTGTTGTCGAGTAAGTACATGTCCACCGTATCGATCGGCTTGTCTCTACTTGGACGGGTAACGTTACGACCGCATTCTCCATTTGGCTGCGTGGTCATCCGGGTACTATGGTGTGCGTCTTCAGACTCTTTGCACTGTAGCCGGCTGTGAAGGTAATGTATCTGGATGGTTTTTGGACGGCCATGAGCACTCGTGAGGTAGACGACATAGCTGCAAGCCCAAAGGTCATTTCATTGCACCCGCTCTGAAATAAATAAAAGTACCGATACACGTCAAGCGTACTCCTGCGCAGTGGTACGTATCACGAATCTCACAAGTGCCATGTACAACCTGACTCAACTCAAAGTCCCAAACAACGCAGTCCCCGAGTCCGGGGACGCCAGAGACAAAACGACATCTAGTTTTAGTTTTAGTACGCACACTCTAACGTCCTCTTTTGGGTACGCGGCGCGTACTTGTCCCTAGTTTTGGCAAAGTCGGTACCACTCCGCTGTGTGTGTCGGAAACGATCAGACACTTTTGGCGATCGCGCAAAGACGGTGAACTTGCCTGGTGCTACCCTGGATTCTTGCGCGGCCGCTTGGCTCGGCGCTTCCGCCAAGACGACAGCAAATCCGCTGGAAAAAAAAAAGGAATGAGCTCAACGCCAAAGCGCGTGCGCAAGCTGGACGTACTGGTGGAGATGCCAGTCGATGTGACTACACGGCCACGGTCAACGCTCGTTCGCGGTTCTAGGTAAATTGCTCACCAGTGGAGGAACCAAGGTCCGGGGTTATCCGTAGTGAAACGGATCGTCACGTTGTCTGTGGCGCTGGTGCCGATGGAAACGACGTCGCGTCGGACAGGGTTGACAAAGTTGGTCGAGTTGCTGCCCGCAACCCTCACGACGTCAAACGCGTGCTGATAGTCGAGCGGTTAGCAGCGTAAGGAGAGACAAAGTAAGCCACGCACGCCGTGAAGATGGATAGGGTGCTATCCACATGCGACGTCAGTTTGCAAGTTCCTTTTTATAAAATGTGCTACTCACAGGCCCCCCAATAGCTGCCGTAGGCGTGGGGAAGCTTATTTCGATGACCTTGTTTGAGGGAAGTACATAAACGCTGCCATTAGGCAACAGCTGCGAAGCGTCTCTTGCCCCACTGAGAATCTGGAGAAGCACAGGAACGGTGGGGTCGACAAAGGACACGTTGTTGATGGTGTAATAACCTGTGGTGTTGATTCCAACAGCCATTACAAGGTTCACGTCCGCCTTGCCGATTTGCGGTATCCCAGGCGCGCCTGGATTGATAAGTGGATGAAGGTTGCTTTCATTGAACGGAATTGTGTAAGTCGCTGTCGACGTGGGGTCGGCGTCTGCTGCGCCTTCGTATCGCAGGATGGCCATGTTTTGACCGCCAGCAAAGGTGGGGTTGGTTACGGCGCGTAATGAACGAACCCAGTAATTCCCGACGGTCTGGTTGGCTGTAATGACCACGGAGTAGCGTTGACCAGCAAGGATGGGTATGGAGTCGACTTGCACTGGATTCACCTCATTGCCGTCCACCTCGATAATGGTCATCCGGTGCCCGTCAATGGTGAAGTTGAACGCAGGTTCGCAGGACAGCGACAGTACACGGAAACGATACCGCAGTCCTGATTTGACGCTGAAGACTGAGAGCGCAGTCGAGGGTCCACCGGAGTAACGGCCACGACCGTTGATCAGGGTAGAGTCTACTCCTATGAGACCGAATTCATTCCCAAGTTGCACAGAGGGTGTATGATACCTGAATTTGGGTCGGTAACGAACATTTGTCGAAGAGGTCCACCTTACCAATCTGCGAGGGTGATCACCGTACTCTCTGTCGAGGGTTAGAAGACAAGCGACACGCAGATCAATAGGAACTCACCATCGTCGACGTCGTACAGGTGTGCGAGAGGGTCTTGAGGGTCATAGATGACAATTGGACCTCGAAGCCCGTCACAATATTGAGTTGTGTAATGTGAATGGTACCAGTACGTTCCGGTCTGACCGGTAGGTCTGAATCGGTACTCAAACAATTCTTGCTGAACGAGCGGGCACTGAGTGATGTATGCGGCACCGTCTGCCCAATTGGAGGAGTGCTGGAACAGTCCGTGCCAATGCTTTACAAGGCACATGAGAACATGGCTCAGAAGATTGGATGGAATCACTTTGAGACTTACAATACTGGTTTCTAGAGGCATGGTAGAATCTGTGAGATTATTGAAGACGGGAATTGCAAACGAATCGCCCTGAAAGGCCTCAGCAACGACATCCTAATAGTGTCACGATGCTTACCTTCTTGGCCTTGATTAATGGCGCGGGGAAAACACCATTGACAAGAGTCGCCCTGGGAGATTTCTGTGAATTTATTCCACCGCAAAGACAACCGTCCACTCACGATCGGTTATAACCGTCCGGCGAGATGGCACTATTCGAGATACAGAGTTCGCTCATTGGGCCGATCGCAGGGAGGGGCTGCGCATGACATAGTGAAGATACAAAGATAGACAGAAAGATCGTTGCGAGCTTCATGGAGAACAGATGAAGGGGGCAAGGATGTCCTACCTCGACACCGTGCGCTTCTTTTATGCTCGAAATCATACTGCGGAACCCCCTTGATCTGAACGGTTGGGGACCATCACTACTTGCCTTCTCTGTGGTATATTGTTCAAGCGTTCGTGAAGTAGCCACGGCCGAGCAGGAAATTACTGACGTAGAGCTCACGTACCGCGGAGACTAGTGAAGGTTACCGCTTCTTCCCCGTCATCATAGGACAACGATTTGTTTGACCAGCGTTTCAAGTCAGATATCGCACGGCGAGTCTGGCCGTTGAGGGGCTCTAGGAACACATTCAGAGACAATTAGAGTGGGAGGTGTGACCTCGATTACGACATACGTAGATTGCCACACTCCTGAAGGAACCAGAGTTCAGTAGATCATCCTGCGAAAAAAAGGATATACCGGGTCCGCAGCTACGCCGGATGCACAAGAGAAGTGAGGTGGATCTGGAAAGGAGATTCATCCTTTGCCTGCAGCGACAAGAGACATACTGGTCTTTCAGAGTATAAGCGCTCTGAAACCACCTCTAGAAAATCGCTGCCAATTCCGTCCGATGCGCATACTTACCTAAGTGAATTTTACGTTGACAATAGTCTGTTGCATTGTGGCTCCAGCATGGAAATTGAGGAAAGGTCTTGAAACGCCATGGCAGACCAGGCGAGGTGATTATGCGCACTGTGACTCGGGGGCAGTCAGCGATATACCCCTGGATTCATCGGAGCAAAAACGGGACAGTAGAGGAAATCCAGCATCGGGATATAAGTTGAGCAACGCATACGATCGGTCTGGTTGCGGCTCTCTGGCGAAGCACATGGCGTTTCAAGTTCGGAATGATCGACAGGGCAGATCCAAAACGAGACAGATGTGCGAGCGCTCGGTATCGAAGCACGATTTTGGGGACGGTTTGAACGTTCGGGATCTTGACTACTCCATGGACCGCGAGGAAAACTGCTCGCGAATCCATAACCAGCTAGTGCTGTTGCTGGCTGCCGCACTGCTAGTAGATGGGGGTAGTCCTCTTCGCGACACCGTCGTGTGACTGAGTTCCTACCACCGACAAAGGCCTCGGTAATGAGTCTTAATCCAATGGGTGAGTCTTGGAAAGCTCGGCCAACCTTAGACGTACCTCCTTATTTGACGTATCCTCCATCAGCTCACTGCTTCAGGTCTATGAGACTATGAGACATTATTGCTGGCAGTGGCGACGTCCCTCTGCTACTAATCAGCGTTGCGCCAGCACACCGGTGTGTCTTCCTAAGGCATATGCAAATGCAGGAATTCAGAGAAGGAAATCTTCGTCGTTCATTCACATGAACCAGGCGTTTCAGAAGCGTTCACCCGGTCAGACTCGGAGGTCTACTGAACTTGAAACACCCACATCGACACCAAATATGGAAGGAGAGAATATTGCACAGCCACCCTCTGCTGTCCGGTGCCTTTGTCAGATCTCATTCACCATTTGAAACGGATACATCGGAGGCCTACCGGGAATAACTCCACCCTGAATGCTAACTCCCACCACAGACCGAGGGAGAATTCTTCGAGAGACCGGAAAATACTACACCCCTGGTTGGCTTGCCAGTGGCCTGGAACCAGCCGTAAGCATTGGTATTTCGTCTCAACCCTAGGGAATGGATTCATGCACAGCCGGAGTATTTGAGGATATTTACCCAACGCTTCGCGTCTCAGTCCAAGCCATTGTTGGAACGTTCACCGATCATCATGGGATCTGGCATCCAAGCACAGTCACCACATCATAACCCTCGCTGTGGATCTCATCGAGTATTCTTTGTGATCTAGACTCACATGCTCTCGTCTCCGTGCACCCCCGACTGTGTGCACGCATAGGTTTGGCAGACCAGACCAGCCCATGAGCGAGAATCAGATAAATGATGGCATTGAGAGCAAGGTCGGTGAAAAATCACTACAAGATGGTGAATCGGTGACGCATCCAAGAAACATGACCATTATAAAAGTGTAAACAATGCAATCAAATTTAAGGTATGGGTCGACGCACCCCCCCAGTGTATACTCGCTTTTCCTTGACCAGGTACCAAGCGTCGTCGTAACGTCGACGTCCCATCACTGTGGAAGCATCATACTCAGAATTGTGTTCGATTTGGTATTATAACACTTACTTTGATAAATTTTGCCATAAATTTTCTGAGTAGACATCAGTCAGATCGAGAAACTATGGAAGAAACGGATACGCACTTGTGGAACTCGGTTCGCAAGAGGTCGTTCACGAATTGACCGGATTTTTCCTTTTGGTTCATAGCCTGATTCTTGAAGATAAGATCTAAGACTGTTTAGCCTTTCTTTCTACGAAGAGTGAACAAGGAGAAATACTCACCGTCGTCCCATCTTCGCTTGACCGAAAACGTCCCGGGCATAGTCGTGTTCAAGCCAGGTGCTTGGCCTAGCTGTGCTGCTTGCGCCGCCAACTCCTCACGCTCCTGACGTGCCTTTTCCTCTGCGCGCTCGCGCTTGATCTTTTCGAGCTCACGGAGAAGCTCGTCGGTATCATCCTCCTCCTCCTCCTCCGAGTCTTCCTCGCTCTCCTCGTCCTTCCCGTTTCGCGCCTCTTCCTCGTCCTCATCGTCATCCTTATCCAGCTCCAGTGCCTCCTGCAACAGTTTTCTCCGCTTGACGGCCTCCTCGTCCTCAGCAGCAGCAGTAGCAGTAGCATCCCCGTTGGTGCCCGCGGTGATAGCAGCCACCGGCGGCCGCCCCTCGGCCTTGCGCTTCTTGTTCCGGGCCTCCTCTTCCGCGACGAGGAGTTCTGCGCGGAGATCTCGCCGTGCGACCTCGGTCGTGGACGTCTGGCCGGGCTGGCTAGCTCCCGCGCGTCAGGGCTGCGTGCATAGCGCGCGTGGCGGAACAAGCAGGACGTACCGGAACTTGAGCTTGGTGTATGCGGCCATGTCGCGCACCGAGTACTGTCTCGAGCCGCCTTTGACGTCTCGTGCTTGTGCAGGATCCCATGTCGGTCTGTGAGCGGTGGACATCGTCGGTGAAAAGCGTTAGCACTATTACTAGTACTAGTAGTCGACCCCTTGGTGGTAGCGTAGTTTTCGCACGGTCGATTGAAGGCCACGTCGAACGTTCGCGTGCTTCTGCTTGCATTACGACTTTTTCTACGGGCGGGCCATGGCCAACTACCACTATGACGAGGCTGGCAACATGGCCGCCTACTTTCTCATTTCTGTGCTCGCCATCATACTCATTCCGCTCACGTTTTCTTCCATCTCGCGCGTCGTTGCCAGTGAGTCCTGTCGTCGCACACATGATGCCTTGTTGACCACCGCACCATGCAGAGCACGCCGAGGAAGAGCTTCAGGGGTGTCAGTGCACGCCCTGCCTCGATCGCAGAAAACAGGTTCTCTCAGCCGGCAGGTTCAGTCCCAAACTCACCAAAAGGTACGTTCTGCCTTGGAACGAACCTCAGTGTCTCTGCAACGTGTTATAGAACGGCATTCCTCCTGGTCGGATGGTCTGCATTTGCCTGGCTGGCGTACAGAGTGCGCGGCGTGGAGTCCGACAACAAGGTGTACGATCCGTACGAGATATTGGGGATCTCCACCGTACGCGTTCGCTGTCACACCCGCACTGCTGTACTCATCCGTTCCAACAGGGCACCTCCGAAAAAGAAATCAAATCGCTCTTCAAAAAGCTCTCTAAAATCTAGTGCGTATCGTGTCACACGCCACGTTCGCCTTGCGCTAACGACGGTCTCAAGTCACCCAGACAAGGTACAAGCGACGGTGAACCAGACGGTGGAACAAATCGCCAATCGCTTCGTAGAAATTACGAAGGCCTATAAATCGTGAGCACATTTTGACTACTTTGCTTTCGTGATGCTCAACACGCGCGGTAGTCTGACAGACGAGACGATACGCCGCAACTACGAGCTATATGGTCACCCCGATGGCCGTCAAGAGGTCTCCATGGGTATCGCGTTGCCCTCGTGGATCGTCGAGAGCAAGAACAACATATGGGTTTTGGGTCTTTATGGGCTCCTCATCGGTGGTCTGCTTCCTGGTATGGTCGGACGTTGGTGGTTCGGCAGCAGAGGAAAGACCAAGGATGGCATCGAGGCGCGGACTGCAGAGGGCTTTTGGAAGGGTGTCGAGGAAGGAAGTGGACTTGGCGACATCGTCAAGGCCATTGGCAGCGCATTCAAGTATGAGTCGCATACGAAGAGTGCAGGTGATTTGAGCAAGGTAGAGGGCGAGATTGAGAAGAGAGTAGGAGTGGAGTGGAAAGCGATGAACAAAGCCGTTGCGAACGGCGATGGCGATTCAAAAGCCCGGAGAGCGATGGCTCTACTGTACGCTCATTTTTTGCGGCTGGATCTGGGTTCGAAGGCACTCGAACAAGGTAGGTGTTGGTTGGTTTGCGGTTCGACGCGGAAATTAATGAAGATTAGAACAAGCATCGTTGCTTCTGCAAACACCCACGCTACTGAATGCTCTCTTGACCATCGCGTCTGCTCGCAGCTGGCTTGCACCAACCCTTGGCGTCATGCGACTCCATGCATACCTCGCACAGGCGTTGGTTCCCGGCAAGGCTACTCCCGTACAGGCCCAGCTGCCAGGATTCGATAGCACGGTCTCCGGTGCCGGCAAGCAGGACCTTGCAACGTTTGTGCGCGAGTTGAAGGAGAGCGGGGACCAACGTGCTCCAGAGGCTGGCAAGGCATTGGAGAGTTGGGGAACCCTGGAGATTGTCGACATGGGATTCAAGGGTACGTATCACAAGATTTCTGTCGTGCACGTTTAACTTACATGTCATCCAAGTCATCGGTGAACGTTTGGTTACCCCGTCATCCATCGTCTTCTTGCTGGTGAAGCTGCGCGTAAAGGGACCTGGCATGTCCACGCCGTCCCCGGTACAGGATACCAAGTCGATAAAAAAGAACGACGAGATCGATGAGAAATTTTTAAATACCCGGAAAGACGCGGAGGAAATCGACGCTGATAGTGCCGGATATGCACACGCTCCTTACTGGCCTGGAGTGCGTCGACCGTGAACCCGTCGACGAACATGACTGACAGATAAGTGTAGCTTCGTAAGCCTGGATGGTGGATCATTCTGGCCGACGACAAATCGAATCGAATTGTCGTTCCGCCCCTGAAGATCAATGACGTGCCTCGTTCAGACCCATCGAGAACACGGAACTACAGGTGCTACAAGATCCAATTCCAGGCCCCGCCGAACGTCGGACTGTTTACGTGGAAGGTCTACTTTGTGAGCGACACTATCGTTGGGGAGGAGATGTGTCGACCGATTTCGGTGGGTCGTTTGTTATCGCGAACAGGGGCGATGCTGACTGGCATGATACAGCTCAAGATTGACGAGGCATCTGCACTTGCTGCTGAGGAGCAGACGCCCGAGGACGAGATTTCAGACCCGGAAGAGGACTCGTTGGCTGGGCAGATGGCGGCAATGCGGGGAGGTAATGTGAAGAAGGCGACGATGGTCGAGGAGAGTGATGATGAGAGTTCGACGGACGAGGAGGAAGAGGACGACGGTGACAGTAGCGACAGTGATTAGACGACACTTCTTCGATATATTTTATGTTATTGACGCGAGACGTGGGCGCGTACGAAAAAAAAGTGTACGAAAGTGTACCGAACGACTAGTACACAGCGACTCCTGACCAGATCCGCCATGCCACAAGCGGGTTCGTCCTCCAAGTTCAACTGGGCCGCCGCCAAAGCAGCCAAAGCCGCAGGTCCACGCGCGCCCGGTTCCAAGACAGTGCCAGAGCCGAAATCGCCAGACTGTCTCCTCGGTCTTTCCTTTGTCTTCACCGGCGAACTCTCCTCCTTTTCCCGCGACGAGGCCATCGACCTCGCCAAACGCTATGGCGGGTAAGTCCTCGCCTTCCCGGCGCTTCTCCTTCTCACCGTAGACAAGTCGCGTCACCCTCCAACCCTCGTCCAAGACGTCCTACGTCGTCCTCGGCGACAACGCCGGCCCGGCCAAACTCAACGCGATCAAGAAACACGGCATCAAGACGCTCTCCGAGGACGAGTTCCTCACGCTCATCGGGACGCGGGTGGGTCCTGGCGGGCCGGGCGGTGCCCCGCTCGACGACAAGACGCGCAAGAAGATGGCGAAGGAGCAGGACGCGATCAAAGCCGCCGCGAAGGAGCTCGAGAAGCGGGAAAAGCAAGGGGCGAAGTCGGGCAAGGGCAAGGGGGCTGCCGGGTACGTTTCTGTGTCGTGTTCGTGGCGCGTTCGACGTCCGTACTGACCGTGCCGTGCGTGCGTGCGTGCGTGCTGGCGATGCAGTGTCGGGGCGAAGTCGGACCCGGGGTCGCAGCTGTGGACGACGCGTTATGCGCCTCAGACGCTCAAGGAGATTTGCGGGAACAAGGGTCAGGTGGAGAAGTTACAGCAATGGCTACACGATTGGTTCGTCGCGTTCGTGCCCATCCGCCATCCTTGTCGCTCACTCGTGCGGTGCAGGTCGTCGAGCTTGAAGGCAGAATTTAAGAAGCCTGGCAAGAGTGGCATGAACATCTTTCGTGCCGTACTCGTATCTGGCCCGCCCGGCATCGGCAAAACGACGAGCGCACATCTCTGTGCGAAGCTCGAAGGATTTACACCGATCGAACTCAATGCGAGCGATGCGCGGAGTAAGAAACTCGTCGAGGTGGGTACGTCGAACACGTCTGCGGTCTCTCCTGATCCTGTTGGTTTCCAGAACGGTATGAACATCAACAATTTGTCATTGGATGGTTGGATGGGCGGGAAGGAGGTATGCACACGTGATACGGCGTGTTGAGTACGATGACTGAATGTTTTGTGCACTAGGCAACGAATGCGCTCGGTGTGACTATCACCGATAAAACATGCCTCATCATGGACGAAGTTGATGGGATGTCCGCGGGAGATCGAGGAGGTGTTGGCGCTTTGAACGCACTGATCAAGAAGACAAAGGTACGGACCCCCCTACACGCAAGAGGGCTACGACCAATCTCACCGGACGTCTAGATCCCGATCATTTGCATTGCCAACGACGGTGGAGCTCAAAAGTTGAGGCCCCTCAAGGGTAACACGTTCAACCTTCCCTTTAGAAGGTACGTTACGAAAGCGTACTGTATCTGTTTGTTCACTGAGGACTGGATCAGGCCTGAGGCAACCGCAATCCGTTCGCGCGTTTTGAGCATCGTGTTCAAGTAAGTCTTCTGCCATGGACGATTCGAACGAGGACCACAGTCGATGATGATTCATCTAGGGAGAAGATGAATATTCCGGCGAATGTCGTTGATCAGCTCATCATGGGATCTCAATCGGACATCAGACAAGTGTTAAACATGCTTTCGACTTGGCGACTATCCAATGATACTATGACATTTGATGAAGGCAAGCAGCTGTGCGTTCTCTATCATTCCTCGTAAAGCTCTGCGCTGAAACTCGAGATTCAGAGCCAAGATGAATGAGAAAAACACGATCCTGACGCCCTTTGATGTCACGAACAAGATGCTGGGTCCCTACATGTTCTCACATACAGCGAGAGAAACACTGGGGGACAAGATGGAAATGTATTTCCACGACCATTCGTTCGTTCCACTGTTTATTCAGGTGTGTTTCGAATCAAGGTCTCAAGGTCTCACCTCATACACCTTCAAATACAGGAGAACTATCTCAAGACTGAACCAGCAAAGATAAGGGAACTGACTGGTCCACCGAAAAACCTGAAACATCTTGAATTGATGGATAAAGCGGCGTCCTCGATCTCTGATGCCGACCTCGTGGACGCACTCATACATGGGTTCGTATTATACATGCTTGTCGCCGCGGAAGACTGACGTTTTCAGACCTGAGCAACACTGGACTTTGATGCCGCTGCATGCGGTGTGCTCGACTGTTCGACCCGCTTCATTCTTGTATGGAAGTGGCATGGGTTATGGTGGTGTCAACCAGATGACATTCCCACAGTACGTCGTTGATCAGAGGAACAATGGCTTTCATCACTCACGCGCAAACGACCTCAAGATGGCTTGGCCAGAATTCGAAGCAAGGAAAATTGAATCGCCAGCTGAGTGACGTTCAGATCCACATGCGCCTCAAGGTATCGGGCGACAAGACAGAGATACGGCAATCCTACGTTTCAGCGTTGTTCCCTCATATCGTGAAACCGCTGGTCGACGAGGGATCGGTGGGTGTTGTCTACATGGATGCCGTTTCGAGTCGTGTTTGATTTTCGCCTCACTGTAGTCGGCCGTCGGCGACGTCATCGAACGGATGGACGAGTATTATCTCTCGCGCGAGGACTGGGACACGATCGTTGAGCTTGGCGTCGATCAAAACAAGGACGAACTCGTGTTGAAGAAGATCCCAGCTGCGACCAAGACTGCGTTCACTCGAAAGTGAGCCCCGTTCCACTGAACCTGTTCTCGTTTACTCAGGTCCGTTCGCCACGTAGGTATAATGCGAGCGAACATCCGATCGCGTTTTATAAAGCGATGGATCTGGGGAAGACCCCAAAGAAACTTGCGGGCGGCCCTGCGCCAGACCTTGAGGAAGCCTTTGATGTACGTATCCTCTTCCTAACTCTTGCGCTGATTCGTGGCACGGTGCTGAAACGGCGACGGCAGGTCGACGACGAGGTACCAGAGGCATCGGATGACGAGAAGCAACACGGGAACGAAGACGACATCAGTGCCGACAAGCTCATCTCGGCGAGCAAACCGAAAAAGCCGCTCAAGTCGGTCATGATGCAGTCGAGTAAACCGGCTCAACCAAGGGGAAACGTTAAGCGGAAGCGTTGAGCCCTTTTCTTTTCGTTTTGTCGACGTTCTCTTTCCTCCTTTCTTTTATACGTATGCAACGTTTTGATTGATACCATTTGCAACGCCATAGCATGCGGCATTCAACGCTAGTCCCATTGACTATACCGAGTAAATATCGGGACATGAGGCCACAGTTACGAGAACGTCATTGCACTCTCATACGTGTCACGGTCCGCGAGGCCATCTCAAGGGTCCATGTCAGTTTCTGTCCCGTAACTGAGATTCAGCTACATACGTCGTGTCGTTGCCTTCAGCCGCGATGCTACCGTCTTCCTCCTGGTCCCGCATCTCGGAAACCACATTGGAGACGGTTGCAGCACATCTGCCCATAGATGATCAACACCGACAAGGATATATGGATTTGTAAATCGCTCACACAAAGGGAAGACAAAGAACGGCCAAGGCAATGTAGACTGGTGCCAGTACCGCCGTCTGCGCGATCATAAATGGGACCGCGGTAACCGCGTACACCCCGAACCCAGCAGTGATAGAGGCACCAAATCCCAGGCGTGCCCAATGCCTGAGACGAGGTGGCAGTGTCTCTTCTACGGTGGGAAGCGTGCCCTCGGAAAATTCTTCATCTATGGCCCGTATCGCCTCGTTGAGTATTAGCTGAACATCGCCTAGAGAAGGGTTCGCTTTCTGTTCTCCCGAGGACGACACGACGACGAGCGAAGGGAATAATTCATACCTAGCGTTGGCGTCTTGGCATGCCACGGTGCTTTGTTTCGGTATTCCTTGTGTCCATGGGAAAGAAACGTATAAATGACGGAGTTCCATTCCTTGTACGCATCCTTGCGAGGAAGATATGCTTCTTTCCACTCCTCAAATTGTGGGGTGTTGTAGACACACTGGCGGAATGTTTCTACGGCAGTGTTAGCCATGACGCCACCCAATACCAGGGCGATTCTTTCAACGTACTATTCTGTGACAAGATACGCAATGCACACGCGGGGCCAAGAATCGCACGTAGTCTGCAGCGTGAAGTCACGATCAGCATACCACAGAGAAGACGTGGATGGGTCCTACTTCACGTTCTCGTTGCTTGCATTGAGAAGCATGTCGACAATATCATGTGTACGCCTCATGATAGCATCCACGCCGCATTCTCCTCGAATGGTCACGAAACGCCACCGCGTTATTGATCGAAACACACACCTGTCTGGGCCAATGCAGCGAGCACGGCAACGCCTTCTTTCTGGATGCTCCACTGTTTCTGCTTCAGCTTTTCCAAGTTCCTGCTCACGAGTTCTTCAGTCCAATGTCCATTCTCATCTGTGGTGGGTGAGTAACACACTCATGCGTGTACAAATTTCCGTACCAAAACTTCGTAGGAGGCTCGACCGGGGATACGCCAGCCTTCTCCACGCATCTTTGCGTTGGAGAACATTTAACTTCTCCTCGAGAACGTCCAACATGTTGTATTCCTTGAGCTTACCACCGAGTTCCCCTATATCGGACAGTTGAGCAGCTTCACAAGGAGATGTAGTGGAGATATTACCATCTCTCATATATCCTCCTAGGATCTGATATCCCTCGAACTGGCCTAGCCAGTCGTCAAAGCGATCTCGCTTGAGCATCTTGACGATCCCGCTTGGAACCCGAGCATCCTTGTCTATCGCATTCTTCAAGTTATCTAACAAGCCACCTCACGTGAACTCCAGCATCATCCGAGACGATCGATCGCGTACCATGTTTGAAGCAGACGAGCAAGGCATAAGCACCCAGTAACGGATCGTTGGAACTCATCAACTGGTCGACGAAAACGTCCAGGATCCCATTTTCAAGAAGCCATGCTCGTCCTGTGTCGTCTGAGGAAAACTGAGTTTTACACGTAAAACTCGGTATGAGACGGTCTTACTTCCACACAGCTTCAGTAGTGTGAAGGTTGCAATGATACGTGCGTTCTTGTCGTGCCCCTTGGCACTGGACAAGAGAACGTGGAGCAGTTCTTTCTGAGGGTCGCTCGGACGTTCTGCAGCTTATCATCGTGGATAGTTAGTGCATGTCGTATGACATGGCGCGTACACCACTCACTCATTGCGAAAAGATAATCCAGTGTCTGGTGACCAGCATTCACAAGGTGCAAACCCTGGCCAGTCACCATGTTCCAATGGTTGCAAGCAAGAAGGAAACCAGCACGTATTCTCCGGTTGCTGAGGTTCGCGTGCATATAGGACCGCGCTATAGGCTCGATACTTGAATGCCCGGAGAGGGTCTCGCGTATCGCAAAGCTCACCTTCCCCAGTCTCAAGCTTCCCTATATAACAAGTTCATACGTCATCACAGGAAGCCAGTCGAACGTGCGCTATTCACCTTCGCCCGTCACAGGCAAGAAAGCCAACACTTTTGCCGCGAACGCGCTGACGTCCTCCTTGCTTTCTGCCAAAGTGCAAAGCCTGCGTTTCATAGTCATGCACATTTTTGTGCCTGCCCACCACTTCAGGTAAGTAGATGCTTACGAGGGACATTCAATTTACCTTGGGGAGTTTGACTCAGCGCTTGAACAATGCGAAGCGCAGCGGAGATATCCCCAGAGTCTTGTACAAAGGCACCAACGAAAGCCCTGGGGCCCCTGGTTAACGAGACCATGATTTGTCTAAGTTCATTGCTACGCGTGACGGAACCACCGAGGACTTGGGGATACGATACGCGAGTTAGCTTTAGTACCATCCATAACGTGGGAGGAAAACCTCTTACAATGCGTTTGCAATATCCATGCAAGTCTTGATCGCGAAGACCCACGGCGCTTGGACTTCAGTTCCCTTATCACAATATCTTGATGGTACCCTATAGACTATGGGCACTTGCGTGGCATGCGTGACCAGCCATTGGACTCACCACACTCGATCAGGTCGGCGATAACCTCACTCCAGCGGCCAAAGTCACTTAGCACATAAGTTACCTCCATCCTCCTGTCCAGATTTCCTACGAGGTCCACGATCCGTTCCGGTGTTAGAAACTTATTCCGGAGCACTTCGTCGCGAATAAGGGGTGGGAAAAAAATCATGTTGTCCGAGCCAACGTGCTTCTCGAACGCTTGGCTGAGTGCCCACAGAATCCAGTCACGATCGGTGTTGTCCCTACGGTCCAACGAGTCTGATTGTTCTTCATGAACTGTTGAAATAACAAAAAGCTTGGGGTCCACAAAAGTGAGCGGCTGCACAACGACGACTTACAAGCTACCCAGTAAGCAAAGCACGTCGCAAATTCTTTGACCCCCCAGGTTTCGGAACGTTCGAGTTGTCCCTGTATCGCTTTCTTCAGAATCTCTTGGACACCAGGGACCTGCCTGACACATTCTTTGCCCTGCTCTATATGTATGGTAACTAAGAGTAGCATGACGAGGAAATAGGCATACTGAATTGAAGCATGTACAGCAACTTTCTGGGGTGTGGAATCGGGTCCTTTCGCGAGTCATTGAACAGTTGTGCGGCGATCATGGGGCTGAAAAGTTCGTGGTCCCAGAGTTGATCATCCACATTGGCGTCCGACCATCGCACACTCGGGATCCCACGAATCAATCCATTCCTACACCAATACCTTATTCCAAGTAGAACGGTGGTGTGTACTTTTTGGCCAGGAAGGATGCAGCGATTCTGTGACAAGCTAGATTCGAGGTTGAGCACACAATCAATATGCTCTCTCAAAAGAACCTCCTACCGTGGTTTATCCGAGATGAGAGTGCGCTGTGGTAGAAAATAGCATTCATCTGGTAAAAAGTCCAGGGCTAATGACTTCAGGATCAATCCTTTCTCGGACGCTTCCCGATGCATCCACAAGAGCGGCGCATTTCCAAGACGAGGGTTCCGGGCATCTCTGAGAAAACGATTCAAGGTGCGTCTAGCAATGCCTCCACCTCTTCACATCAGAAATGTCGATTTCACGAGGTGAAAAAGCATCGGAGGAGTGATCAGTAAAACGTCATTAAGAACATGTGTTATGGCGTACAAGTCAAAGTGGTCGCCTTCGAACCAAACTTCTTTGATGTCAGACGCGTCAATTTCATTATTATCCGTCACGTTGGACTGGATAGTCCCTTGCAAATACTCCGGGCATAAGCGAAGACTTGTTTCGTCAAGGGCAAGTGCATGTCGAAAGTGGCAGGCATGCTTGGCCGATGAAATCGGCGGCACTCGGCCACATTTTCGTTCTGTTGGGGACAAAGTATCCCTGACCATGGCTTGCATAAGTCATGTTGATGGTGAAGCGACAGAATCGTGTGGTGCTTACCAAACCCCTACGAAGTGTACCCTTAAATCCTTCCAGCAATTATCATGCTTGAATCGAATCACATTCGTCCTGCTCTGGGTCGAGGGCTGTGAACGGTTTGACTCGTAAAGATGACATGCTCTACACCGCGAAGCTTAGCATAATGGAAAACAAATTGAATGACGCTGACCTGGATATCTGTTTCTCTGTTACACTGGAATCCCGTATCAGCCCCACCTACAATGAAAGGAAATGGATCAGACATTCAACCCGTCTGGTGGAAGGCTAAATACACGTGTACAATGTACCTCGTATATCATTCCAGCGAGAGCTCTGGCCGCATACGCACCACGACCGAAACCTGATGAATCTCCGTCAGTGGTCCGACAAGGACTCTCAAACTAGAGATGCGCACCGAAAAGGTATATTTGGTCCCCATGTAGATATTGTCTTGCCAGCCAGCCATACGCGTCTTCCACAGCGCTCCGCATCTGGTGAATAATTCTGTGGGAGATCAACTATATATTCTCGACAACAACTAACGGGCTGACCGAGTGGGGGTCTTATATTTCAATTGTATGGGTAGGTATTTTGACTGATCCGTCTCAGCGATGCAATCAAACATGCTTTCTATATTGATGCTATCAGCCTTTTAAACTCTTTATCAGCAAGATGCACAGATTCTTTTTTGTTGAAATGACAAACCCACCCTTTTTGGTGGAATGGAAACAGGGTCCAGCCATTTCAACACACTTTGAACGCACAGAATGAGGTTTCTTCGGTCATTAGCTGGTACTAGGTTGCATGTATGGCAAGGTGGCGGACTGGAGGAAATCAGATCCCGCTGATTCGATGGGTTCCAAGTCGGGATATCCATGCAAACAAGAAAGGCTCAAAATTGTATCCGGCAGACCCTACTTAATCTCCTCTATATGATGAAACGAGACAACTTTTTCCGTCTTCCAATACCTAGTATGGTTTCCGGAGTACCAAAGTTACAGTCAGTTGGCGAGTGTGATAACGAATGTGCACACAAGTAAGTTCCTACCTTCGAGTGAACTAACTCGATCCAGATAAACGAACCTAATCGTCTTGAGGGTATCAGGAATAGATACCTGACGCTGCCCGATCTACTTACGGAACTGAGCGTCGCTGAAACTGAAGGATAACCGTGTGTACCTAGCCTGAGTCAGAACTAGGAGGGTTGGAGGCGCAACTTGAATTCTCATGGGGCCTCACAGCCACACAGGAGCGTCCTCCTTGCACCTTGAATCTCTAGATCGCCCCTACACCATCTTCAACTTGTATACAGCAAATTTGATAGCTTCGACTCATGTACACGTTATGACAGACTTTTCTGGTTTGCATTTCGAGTCTTCCACGTTGATGTAGGGGACTCGATAGGAGATTTTTCTATGACTTCTGGGTGGTGTGTGGATGACTCAGGTTTGTCTCCTTTCGCGTTCGTACTCTGTGCTGACTTGGCTTGCTTTCGGCTAGCGATTCCGTTTTAACTCGTTTTGAGTCATGGCGCACTTCGCTCATTGTGCCATCCATCCGTCCTCGTATCCAGTCACGTAGGATGCCGTTTCCGTTGCTTTGGCGCTCCTACTACCCTGGTCGCCTCTCAACTTGATTCGCTCGCTCGGGTCGCCCTCTACACTCTCCTCGATATGGCGTGTTCGTATTGTCGACGCACTTTTTCGGATTGAATTCGGGACATTCCAGGAATCTTGGGGTGTTGTTACCAACGCTTTGGCTATTCCATTTGCTTTCGTCACCACTCGTCTTGTCCTTCTCGCCCAAGCTTCCTCCTGACCACTTATCTCGATAGAGTGTGTTCGTTTCGACGACGTGCTCACTCCTATTGCGTTTGGGTGCTCTGAGACATGGTGAGCACCGCTACCATCAATCCAGTTACTCCACTTACCTTTAGCCGCTCTCGAGTCGACTTGCACTTCCCAGTGATCTCCTGGTCTTTTTTATATTTCAGTGCAGCGCGCTCTTTTCAATGACGCCTACATTAATTAAGCTTCCACGGCACCCTAGGTAGCCCGGAATGTCATCTTGTGGATCCATTTTACTGCTTGCTTCGTCTGACACACTTCGGG
The DNA here is from genome assembly GCA_038090475.1 of Wakefieldia striispora. Lineage (NCBI taxonomy): Eukaryota > Fungi > Basidiomycota > Agaricomycetes > Agaricales > Hymenogastraceae > Wakefieldia > Wakefieldia striispora. The sequence continues at coordinate 15,325 of JBBPMU010000193.1, read as the reverse complement.
CTCTCCCAGATCCATATTGTGATTTCATGGCCTCAAGCGTTTGTACTCGTGTACTGACGCGTTCTCCTGGCGCTTGAGTTGATTTCCGGCGTCTTTGCGCGTCCTAGCACTCGGATGATACTAGAGCATCCAACTCAAATCCATAATGTAACTGGCCACCTTCGTTGCCTCCCTTGTCTCACCCTACGTCCTCCTTGTCGTTTTATCATTGCCAACATGTCTTCCGCACAGAGCAACAGCGATACATACTGACAAAATCGCCTTCTAAATCACTGGCATGCTTCCAGCGGCTAGTAGATATACTCACTACGTGCTACCGCTCTCCTTAGTTGATCTCCCACCACCATGCCCATCACCTTGTCCCCTCCCACCATGAGTTGACGCGCGCAGTGACATAACGTGCATGACGTTGATGCCAAGGTCATTGTGGTGATCTAGGCGCGTTGCTAGCTGAAGTTGCTTGCATGGTATCGCCCACACGGAAGGACAGTCCCAACTCAGCGGGCATGCTGTAGTACTATGATTGTTTTCTCTTCTATCAATTCATGGGACGTGACACTAACGTATTGCTATGACAGATCTGTTACGATGGCCCGACATACATACCCTTTCATCAAGGGGTACAAGGACGAATTTGGGCCGGAACGCACGTCAGAGGCTGCTACTGCATCATATGCGTGATTTGGGGTGGAAAACGGCGTGTATGCTGACATAATGTGCACGGAGACATAGTGACAACGTTGATGCGACATGCAGGTCTAAGTCGGTGATAACGCCACCGCTGGAAGTTTCTGGGCGTTCCAAGGACTCCGACTCGGACTCCTGCTTCAACACTTCTCTTGAACCTTCTCTTAATGAGCTCTCGAGTCCAGGAGCTGCCACTTCTTAGCTCCTTTCTTCCTTCCTTCCGCTACGATGATAGAAGATAGTGTGCTTTTGCGTATAACATCACTCAGGAATCGGAGGAGAGATTTAGTGTTCAGTAGTCAAAGTACACATGGGGGGTCAGGTATAGAAGGAATCTTATACGGTAGCTTCTTCTGGAAACGTGACATTGTCATCTCCCTCACCCTGGTCGCCGTTTGGAAACAGAGCAGAGACGCAGTTACCGAACCTGTTCACAAACAATGCGAATCAGTGTACGTCACGGACGGTATAGAATGTAGACTACTTACACCGCGAAAGCGCCATTGAAGGAGAATGCAAGAAGGACGATCGGAACCGCAACGATGATATACGAAGTATAAACTGCACTCAGGGTAGACCCAAGGATGATGAAAGTTATGCCGATAGTCAGGCGACCCCAGTGCTCAACATTGGGCGGAAATGTTTCTTCCACTGGTGGAAGCGTACTACTTGAAAACTCTTCGTCTATGGCCTTTATCGCCTCGTTGAGTATAGGCTGAACGTCACCTTGAGAATTGTTCAGTTCCTGTTTTGCGGAGGACGAAATTGAAATGAACAATGTACTAAGCAATCATACCTAAGGTTGGAGACATGACGTGCCAAGCTGCGTGGTTGCGAAATTCCGGGCGGGATTCATCACCAAGAAACGGAAAAACATCGAGAAAGGTGTTCATTCTGCCATATGCATCTTTGTCAGGAAGATAGCTTTGTTTCCATTCTTCGTATTGTTCAAGAGTGCGGATATGCTTTCGGAATTTTTCTGCAGGACGCAATTGGCGAATTTACCTCGAGACATGATGGTATGAGAATCTGCCAAACTCACCGTTGTCCGACAAGACACGCAATGCACAAGCGGGACCAAGAAGATCGCATAGTCTGATACAACTTAACGCGCTGCAATCACATATTACAGAGGACTTACCTCGTATGGTTGGACGGTCCGGCATCTGCAAATAAGCTGACAATGTCACCTATGCGATCTTTGGTGGCATCCACACCGCATTCTGAATGAAGAGCCGTTGAACACGTCGTACTATTCATCGTCAGGACACGCACCTGTCAAAGCCAGTGGAGCAAGAAGAATCACTCCCGATTTCTGGGTGCTCCATTGCGTATCCTTCAGCTTTTCCAAACTTCTATTGACAAGTTCTTTTGCCCAATAACCGTTGTGCTCTGCGGTCCATTAAAAACCCAGACACACGTGTACAACTAGAAAGGCGCGTACCAAAGCAGCGCAGGAGGTTCGACTGAGGGTATGCCAGCTTTTTCCATATATGCTTGTTTTGACCGGCAATAAGCTTTTTTTCGAGGACCTCCAATATATGGTGTTCCTTGAGGGGATCCCGGAATGCATCTGAATGGGGAAGATAAGCACTGTTGTTGCGAAATTACTGGGAACTCGATATCACCGTCTCTCATGAACCCACCAAGGATCTGATATCCCTCGATGTGGCCCAGCCAGTCATTAAACCAATCCATCTTAAGCATCTTGACAACACATCCGGGAATGCGAAGATCCCTGTCTATTTCTCTCTTCAAATCATCTGACAAGTCCATACCTTATAACTGGAATACGGTCTCAAATGTTTGTTTGCTTACCATACTTGAAACAGACGAGTAGAGCATGAGCGGCGAGTAGTGAGCTGCTGTGACTCATCAATTTCCCGACAAGTGTGGGTAAGAAGCTCCTCCTTCTGAGAAGCCATACTCGTATGGTAGCATCTGACAATCAATAAGTTTCACGTAGGAGTGGGATTGAATGGCACGAATCTTACTTTCACAGAGTCTGAGCAATGTGACGGTTGCAGTGACCCGCATGGCAGCATCACCCTTGTTGCGACCCTTTGCACAAGACAAAAGAACCCGTAGCATCTCTTCCTGGGTGACGCTAAGCTGTTCCCCAGCTTTTTGGGGTGATCCGGAATGGTCAATGTATATCTTATCTAGCGACGTGACAAATAACCAACCCGTAGTAAAGAGATTCTCAAAGATCCAGCGACCACTATTCGCAAGATGCAAGTCCCAGACATTGGCCATAGTATTCCACTGGTTGGCAGCAATGATAAGACCAGTTTTGATCTTGTGTCTGGAAAGATCCCTGCAGAACTGGGCTGCAACACTCGAATAAACAAGAGAATTGATACATATTCAATTACTCACCTTTTTCAGTCTCGCCTTGCGCTGCAGTCCGATCGATAAGTGCGCATAAAGAAACTAGTGAGAGCACATTTCTCACTTTCCCAGACAACACGCAACGAAAGCAATGCTTCTGCAGCAAGCCGGCCGACATACGATCTCCGCTCTGTCAATTCCTTCAAGCTGAATTTGACGGTAGCACACAGGTCACTGCCTACACACGACACGCCAACTCAGCAAATGTCTGGACCAAGTCATGTGGACGTCGGATTACCTTGTGGAGTCCGACTCAGGGCCTGAACTATGCGGAGTGCCGCAATACAATCGTTCTCATCTGGAGAATTACAAACATGAGGCACTCGAGTGTACAGATGAAGTTGGGAGTATAAGCATGTATCTCACCATCTACTCGTAACATCCAAGCAAGTCTTGATTGCGAAGACCCAGCACGCTTGACCTTCAATTCTCTGATCACGACGTCTTGACAATGTTCTGCGAAACTTCTATCAGCACTCGGAGAGCGTAGGCGACCAGTTCTCTTGGCTATCAGCTCACCGTGCTCGGCCAGATCAGCAATAACCTCACTCCAGCGACCAAAGCCTTGGTTACTTTTAGAGACGTGCATCCTACCATCAAGTCGTTGCATGACGGTCTGTATTCGTTCCGGGTTCAAAAACACCTTCCGAAGTTCTTTGTCGCGAATGAGCGGTGGAAAAACAAACTCGTTGTTCGGGTCAGCATGCTTATCAAGTGCCTGACCGAGCGCATAAAGAATCCACTCGCGGTCTGTTGGATCTACAAAGTTCGACGAGTCCGATTCCCCCTCATGAACTGTTTGGATGGATTAGTTCAGAAGCCAAATCAGTGGTTGGGAGTGTTGGAGCGGACAGGTTACAACGCACAAATTTCCCAATAGGCAAAACAGGTAGCAAACTCGTTGATTCCCCACTTGCCAGAGTGCTTTAGTTGTTCCTGTATGATCTTCTTCAATGTTTCTCGTATGCCAGGCACCTGCAAGACACATTCTTTGCCTTGTCCTAAGGAACAGGGTTATCAAGTACAACACGACTCAACGCGAAAAATAGCTTACTAAATCGAAGCACATATAGCAACTTCTCTGGATAGGGAATTGGGTCCTTTTCGGAAGGTTTGCCAACCAATTGCTCGGCGAGCGCATTGCTGAAGAGTACTGGCTCCCAAATATCACTGCCTGCACTGACGTCAGACCCCTGCATGGTCGGAATGCCATCAATCAGATAATTTCTGCGCCTGTACGTTATCCCGTGCAAGACACTGTAGTGTACCGTTTGGCCAGGAAGGACACGGTGACATTTCAGCGAGCTGAGTTCAAATGTTATGCGTGAATGAGCATACTCATATGATACTAATCTCATGGTTCTCACCGCAGTGATTGATTCGAAGGGACAATTCAGGAAGGTGAAAAATAGAAGTCGTCTGGAAGGCAGTCTGGCTTTATTGGCTTAAGAACTAGACCATTCTCTGATGCCTCATGGTGCATCCACAAGAGTGACATATTTCCTAAGCGCACAGACCTGGAACGGGAGTCTCCATCAGGGCGCCTCAGGAAGCGGCCAAATCTTTATGTCCCAGTCAGTATGTCAATTCTGAATACCAAGCCAGATAATTTTGAGGCACGCACTCATGTCGGGTATCTTCAAACCAAACTTCCTTGACGTCACACGTGTTGATGTCATCAACATCCTTGACATTGGAATGTGATGTCCCTTGTAAGTACTCTTTGGTGACTCGTTTCTGGTTGCTGTTGGTGAGTGATTGGTCTACATCAAGTGCAAGTGCATGTCGGAAATGGCAAGCATGTATAGCCTTTGAAACTGGACCCCGTTTAGGCATGTGTGCTCTTTTGCGTGTGGTGACAGGCCGTGTATCCCTGTGACAAGTCACTGAGTTCCATCAATATGGGAGGGGATGGCACACACCAAATCCCCACAAAATGCACTCTCACATCCTTCCAACAGTTATCATGTTTGAACTGACCCATATCCTTCCTATCCCATTTAAGTTGGAAGTTACTTAACTGCCGGAAGAGTCTGAATGCCCTACATGATATATACAATGAGCTCTATATGAGAAAGAATTCCAATTATGATTTTACCCTGTCATCTGTTTGTCTGTTGGATTGGGGCCCTTTACCAACCCCACCTAATATAGTATAATGAATTAGGAAACAGATGAGGGGTGAGTGAGGATTTGGGCAGTAAGTCTATCTATATCTGGAACACACCTCATATATCATCCTAGCAAGAGCCCTAACCTCATATGCAGCAGCATAGGAACCTATTCAAGTTACAGTATCATCTAGTAAGCATAAGTGCCATATTGAGAAAAGTAAACATACCAAATAGATATATCTGGTCCCCTGGGTGATAATGACTTGCTAGCCAGCTGTATCCATCATGTACAGCATTTCCCATAGGCCTACAAGATGTCAACATGCATGCTTGAAGGTTCTGTTAAACATCCAACTGACTGTACATAGAGGTTGTACTTCAACTGATGTGGAAGGTAACTTGTCTCATTTTCTTCAATAATATAGTCAAATAGGCTTTGTACATTCCACCCATTTTGCTTTGCAGAGAAATGATCTGTGTTAGTAAATGTCACAAAAACTATCTGATAAAAAAAACCCACAATCACTAGCAGAAAAAAGGCAATCTGTGCCAAAGAAAAAATTTTTGTTAGCAAGAAGTGTTGGTCTATTCTAAAACAAACAAACAAATAAAAACTTACAAGCACCAATACAATATAGCCCATCTGTGCCACAGAGCAATTTTATGTGTTAGCAAATATACACCAGCTCAATGAAAAAACTCACAACAATCAATACAAGCAAAGTGTGCTATAGTATATCCAAAGATTCATTAACAAAAGCACAGGCCCATTAAAAGGAAATACTCACTAATGCTGTTGCTGACTAAACCAGTGTTGTCAGAGTACAACAATCAGTAAGAACTACTGTAAGATCCATTCAATTAAACAGCCTACCAGCACATTGACCTAAGTCAAGTTGTCAAAATTTTATTCTCTGCATCAGCAAGTACAGACTCAACACTTACAAATATAGAGAAAACAATAGTTAGCTATGCCAAAGAACAAATTCTCTGGATCAGCAGGAAATACATGTAGACCAATTTAACAAAGACTTACAGCAGTTAGTAAAATGAATGGTGGCTATTTCAAGGAGTAATTCTTTCCATCAGCAAGTATTGGTTCATTTAGTAAGCAGAAAATAACCCACAAATAGTGTCCCTGAAGTCTAACCAGTGTTAAACAGGAACAATGCTCTATCATCAGCAAGACATAGATCAAGTCAATGTGAAAAACCTACAATGACTGTTACGGACTACACCAGCATTACCAAAGAGCAATCCTCCATATCAGTAAGAAGCATGGATTTGTTCAATGAAAGACCCACAGCCAGTAACAAAAGATAACCCATCTATGTAAATGAGTATGTTTATATGTATTGGCAAGAACATGGACCAATGTAAAAAAAACCCACATAGAGTGGTGAATAGAGAACCAGCTATGTCAAAAATCAGGTCTCTACATTAGTAAGAAACACACTGGCAGATCTATTGAGTAGCAAACTCACAAAGAGTGGTGAAAGATGAGCTGGCTGTACCAAAGAGCAACTCATTTCAATAAAAGGCACTGATCTAACTGATGAAACCTACAAAGAGTGTTGAAAGGCGACCTGGCTGTACCAAATACATATCCCTGTCAGCAAGAACTAAACACATATCCACACAGGGACCCACAATTTGAAGCTTGTTCACACCACTGGCAGGATATGCCCATTCACGTATATTTTGAATGCACACAACAAGGTTTCTCCTCTCATTGGCTGGCTGTAGATTGCATGTGTGGCATGGGGGTGGACCATAGGAATCCTTGTCAGGGGGTAGGGTTGGAACAGCCATGATTCTAGCAAACAGGTGACAGCACACAGCACTTGGCTACCCTATGTGAGGAAAGAGGAAACACGGTCCTGTTTACACGCACAACGTTCGAGATTGTGGAGTACAAATACTGCAGTGACAAACTATGTGAGGAAGCTTTCAACCTTGGAGACAGATAAGGAGGAACCGCCATGCCAATATGCCACTCACCGTGAATGTGTGGCACCTAACAAGACGAAGTCCTTGAAGATCGGTACTGATAAGGGCGCGAGAATCAGTCGTCAAGGGACAAGAAGAGCTTCACCTTCGTTAACGGGATATGGGTTCGAATGAGGAAGAAAGTGGTTGATTAGCTAGTATCAGTGAGTGAGAGATGGAGGGAAAACCGAGAAACAGACTCCCCATACCCTGGTGTTGTGGCCAGAATAGCCTGGGAGATCACGTATAGTATGGTTGCCGAACTTGCTGTTGATAGCATCTGAATTCGGGCTGGACCTTGACACATACCAATCTCACGATCGTAAGTTTGAAAGTCATTGACATTGACGAGAATCCTTCTTGTACGGAATGGCGACGGCAGAATTTCCACTGTCGTTGAATTCGCACACTGACAAACAGCCCGATTCGTTGAAGGGCACTCCAACCTTCCTAAGGTCCAAGTCATCATCAGCTTAGATTTAGAACCTGCAAAGCTGTGGCACCCACGGTGGTGTACATCGTCCGTCTGTCCGAGTCGGCGGCCATTACTACTATCCTGGATCCCCAACCAACTTCTGGTTTGTTACACTCTTTCCATCTTGCGATATCGTAGTGTTGCCGGTCTAACGAATCCTTGTGTTCGCGAACCTGATTCTCGTCTCGATCCTGCTTCTAAGCGATGCCTTCAGATGACTCATACTAGCACCACTACGTACACCCGGGTCAGCCAGGAATACGACCGGGAGATCGTACCTGGAGTGTCGATGCTTGAACTGGTTTTCCTGGATGAGGACCCGTTTGATCGTCTTCTCTTCAAGATTACACAACATTACCGTGTGTAAAATGATGGAGAGTACGTGGGCGGGACAACCGAGGGGACCGAGACTCAAGAGGGCACTCAGACGTTGACCGTACAAGTGATTAGGGAAACATTCTTTCCGCTTACAAGAAGAAACTTGAAGGAATCTTTTCTTCAGCGCTAGCACACAGATAACAATTCTATGGACGAACCGTCGACGTCGAGGCTTGTTTCCATTTGAGTGAGCCTTCCTACCCGCGTTGCTTAGGTGTTCCTGGTACGCAACTACCACGCAGCATTAGGTGGCCAGTTGATACTCGTTGCATGTCTACCCTGCCTCCGCACTTCAAACTGGAAACCGGTTGCCGAAGCATCACCCGAGTAGCCATAACATTTCGCATGGCCCAACCTTAAGCTATCAAACCAACTTTCAGAAACCACAACGCGACGTGATGGAGCGGCCAACAAACCTCCGGGTGCGACCTTCGAGTATCTATGACTGACAAGGTACGTCACTCAGTGTGAACGTCAAGGATCGCATAGTCGCCCTGCTACTCTTTTCTCATGCTGTTTATGCGCGATTCACACGTTTCCGACAATCATCTTTGGTTCTGCATACTTGTCTTTTCCCCACCTTCCGCCCGCCCTATCATGAATTCCTCCTTTTCAATGTGGCCTTACCAAACAGTCCAGGATTCCTACCTTACTTCTCACTGACACGGACAGTCTCACGTTGTGCAAATGCGGCGTATCCTATACCTCCATCCGAGTCAGGGTCCATTGCGCGTGAGTTCCACGTCGAACTATGCGACTAGTCCAGACGAGCACATTTGTTTAGTGTTCGATGGTTGTGTATCATTGAAGCTGGCTTCAAAGTCAAACGCACGCGGACGGCATTTTGAAAATGTTGTAGACCCTGTGATACACCAATGGGGCCCTCGAATCACACGTCATATGCGGGATCCTTGCTGTCGATGTGTTGTGACCGAGGCACCCACTCGTCACTGCCGTCACTGCCAGTATTGTCTCATGCTCTCAGACCCCGTCTGGGAAATGCGTACTATATCATACCAATCCAATCAGGGATTCCTCGTCTGCGTCCTCGAGGCACCGCTCCAACCCGATGGCAACTATGGGTCCCTCTGAACGGAGCGACGCGATCACGAGCAGCTTAGCCCCCGCATGTACAATGTAAGTCAGGTCGCTCCAATGCCATGGTGAGCTCAGACGTCACCTAGGGGAACAACAAGTCAGGGTGAGTGCCGAATCCTTCACGGTCAAATGGACCTATGAGGATTCACCTTTTGATATCTTATCAGCTATCAAGCAGGCTGGATGTATCTGTTTATTGATGAAATGACGTCTACTTGAACATAATAGGCCTCGTCCCCAAGGGGAATGCTACGTGCGCGTAAACGTATATATCTTTCGTGGCTTGCCGTCTGCTCCTTTCTAATTATCCGTCTATGCTCCTTGTAGGGGGACAGGATGAAGGGGAGAGCCTTCGCTGATGGTCTTGAAGAAACCTAGCTACAACATGCAGCGACTAGTTAAACCCCAACACGGCGCAGGCACGGATCACCTGTCCCACTTCACAATCCTCACCGCCATCTCCTACGTCGTAATCGTAGAAGAACTGCTCATATCTGATGCCGGTCGACTGGATGCGAACGATATTTGTCTATTACCCATAACTTTGAATTGAACTGATACATGATTCATACGCGTCGAGGAAGCCGTTTACAGACTTGCAAACTTCATCTAGTGAGCGTGCGACATTCTTGAGAATGGCGAACGCAGCGCGACAACGCCCGGGTAAACGAAGGCGGGCATACGGAGCGTCTCAAAAATGGATGGAAACCCGTGGAACTGCTGAGCGCAGAGTACCGTTCCCGGATCACGGGCACGAGGTACGAGCCTCGTCCAAAACGCTTCCGAAAACGCAGAAAAAAGAGCGCGTGGAAGAGGGACATAGTCAAATACTGTGCACAGTTTCTTGCGCACGGCTTCGCCTCCGTCCAGATCTCAACACCTGCCTTTCTCGCAAGCTCTGGCCATGGGTTCCCATTGCGACGTTCCCCGCCCGCATGCTGGCTCAGGCGACAATCCCGTGCCAGTGCACAAGCAAGTTGACATCTTGGCGCGTATGGGTGGTGTGAAACCAAGCCAGATGAGAACGCGGGAGGTGCCTTTGGGGACGGTGGGTGGTATGGCATGCGCCTCTCCGATGATGGTGTAACCCCAAGGGCAGCGTCTCTTCTACACATCCCACGATTTCCGTCTAGTGTAGCAATTATGCCCTCCATGTAACGACACCATTTGGGTACCAGATCTTGCGACGACTGAGCAGCCGTAGAAGAGTGCCAGTGAGACGCAAATCGACGACGGAGCTGTATGAAACCTAGAGATTCACTTGAAGCGAGTCCGGGGTGAGCTTCGAAAGACGCATCACAACTATCGTGTATGACGGGGGCATGGATGATCGATGATCATTGACCGGCATGTGCACATTGTACACAACGATATCGCTAGGTTGCGCGAGTGGTGCAGCAAAATAGAATTCCACATTCGCGTCGAACCCGGAGTTAGAGAGAAGAACTGGAAGTAAAGGACGAGCTGACTTGTCTGGCGACGAAAAGATTTTGGTCAGGACCTGTGATCGGAGAGGGTAAACAGAGATTTGGGAGATTCACATCAGGCCCTTTCTTTGAAGTTTGGTTCGATATATCCGGGTGTTCATGGCGACGTCGGCCGAGAGGAAGCTGTCAAAATTCTCATGTCATGATAACGGCGGAATCACAGAATAGCAGGCGATAATAAGTAGTAAGTATGTAGGGACGGACTAAGATACAAAAGTCGAGGCAAAGAAAAGACATATAAAAGCGAATAATCTAAGACAATGGATACAAAAAAGTACGCCAACCTAAGATGCGGAATCCACGGGCGACGTCAGTGCCGCATCTCTCGCTCCCGCGGCGCAATCTTCGAGAAACTCGTTCAGGACGTCCAACAGCTCTCCAACGAGAGCGTCCCTGTTCCACTCTGTCCTGTGCTGCCATATACTACCAAGACACATTGCCCGGAGCTGTTCCAGCTGCTCGACGGAGAGCTGGCTCGTCCGTGTCTTGAGTTGGTATTGCAGGTTCAGCAGGGATCCTTCGTCCACATAAAAGTCTGGGAGAGGGGTAGGTGATCTCGTAGGCTCGCGCGGAGGGGGAATGATGGGCAATGAATCCGGATCTGGGGCTGGTTGCACGCTCGGCGTCCGGGACGTTGGTTGCGCTGGGCGGGATTGTATGGGCGTCTGCGGGTAACCATTTGGCTGGGGGGATGGGTGCATAGGGGAATTGTGACCACTAGAACCGGGAGCGACGCCGTTGAGTAGCGGGGCGAGAGTCGCAGCGGACATCATATCCTCGTCCGGTGGTAGCGGGTTCAAGAGCGTGGGGTCGAATCCTGTGCGCCGCGGCACGGGAGAGTCAACCGCCATGGCCTCGGATGACGTATCGACTGGCGGTACTGGTGGCCGGGAAGTTGGCTGATGCGGTGCGGGAACTACAGGGAGCTCATTTTGATGCGATCGACCGTCATCAACAAACCTGACGGTCGAAGGTTTTGGCTGTTGTGATGCGGTGACGCCAAGCAGATCAAGGGGATCCTGATCGTCGTCGCTCATTATTGTCCTTGGCCTCTTCTTCGCTTGCCGAGGCGCTCCGTCATCTTCTGCCTTGTTTTCTTCACTCGATTCTGGCGACCTACTCGCTCTGTCACCAGAACGCGCCCTCTTGAGCCGTCTCTCGAGTTGAAGGGGATCAGTGATGCTCATCTCCGGTTCTTGTCCAGTGTGGCGCGCGCTCCTTCTGGTACCCGGAGCGTACGTCCCGTTCTGCCCGACATCCGGTGCAGAGGATTTTCCCTTGGTTTTCCTCCTCTCCTCCCGCCGCCTCCGTTCGCGTTCCGCCATCCGCTGACACTCTAGCTTGAATTGAGGATCAAACTCTTGCATGCTGACTTCCGCAGCTATCAACATAGCTTGTGCTTTGTGTAATCTGTCGGAGTCCTCGTGTACACGCGCAGCAGCATTGTGGACGATCTTGTGAATGTCGTCCAGGAAGTCTTGTGGGGTTAGGTACTTGCCCTTGTAAAGGTCCGTGTGCATACGCTCCAGGTCCATGTCATACAGGGGAGGGGATTGCGGTAGACTAGGAGGTTGGAGTTGGAGTTGAGCTTGGGCTTGAAGTTGGGGAGCAGGCAACTCGGGATACTGGCGTTCAGGATGCATACCGTTGATAGGTTCGGCTTGGGTATCAAGAGTAGCGACAGGGACAGGGACAGGGACAGGGGCCTCTTCAACGACCTCTGGAACTGCATGTTCGTCTTCGATGGTGACATTGGTAGCAACAATTTCTACCTCCGTGATCACAGGAGCAGGTAATTCAAACTCGTATTCCTCCTGGCAAAATATGATTTCGTCAGCGGGAGTGAAACTGTCAACCATTCACTCCGACTCACTGTCGCTCTCTTTGTAAATCTCTTGAATTTGCGTTTCAATTCGGTGAGTATAGGCCCTAGGCGATATTTCAATAGAGTGATGACCCGTTGGTCATTTTCCTCTTGAACGGCCAGTTCGGCAGCAGTAGGCTGTCTCGGTTCAGGTGGGGGAGCGATCGGGAGTTCCTCAAGAACCCTACGTTTTCTTTTCATGCCATCTGCGAACTGATTCGGAGGACGTCGAACATCCGCGATGATGCTTGCGAAGAAAGATTCGCGTTGCTCGTTGGCCGGGACAGGAAGGATGAGACGATTATCTCGGATGATCCCAAACCAGGAACGGACGTCGTAGGGAAGTGAGAAAAACGACCCGTCGACAACAGCAAGTAGGAGTATGGGATCTGTTGGAGATAAGGAGTCCAGCATCGCACGAACGGTGGAGCGAGCCGTTTCGTGAATTGCAGCACACCAGCCAAGAAGAGATGGAATATAAATCACGGATGGTTGGTGTCTCTTGGCCTCAACGAATAATTGTACTATCGCTGCCTCGACCGTCTGAGAGGCAAAACTTCTAAGACGGTGACTATGAAGGTAGGGATGAGTAACTCACTCTGGTCGAGTCGCCCATCAGTGTTCCGAGGTCCAGGTTTTGAATATGGTAGCCTTCCAGATGGTGCAAGGCGGCTGCGCCAATATATCCCTGACCCATTCCCGGCTGGCCACATACTACAAGCCGTGGACGGTAAACTCGAAGGGTTTCCATTGCTACGTAACCCACTCAGGATACCATACGCCGAGGACCAATGTTTGACTTACATTGCATCGACATTTCCCTGTCGAGTGCGCTCTCCTCGTTGTCATCCTCCCACTGAGCCTCGTCTAGCGCTGTCCGCTTCTTATTCGGAGGTAATACTTTGTTGATAGCATCCTTAACCTTCCGCAGAGTGTCAGCTAACAGTGGCTCCAGCTGAGCGGGGAGTGGCGAAGCTGCGGATGAAGCTGAACGCGCAGATGACGGTACAAGTTCTAACGGGTAACTCTTCAGTTTAGAAACACAGCATACTCGAGGAACGCATACTCTTCACAGATATCATGAAATCACGCAGGGTGACACCGATTGTCTCAGGTCTGAGCAATAAACGATCGTTAGACTGGTAAATTTGTGGATACCGCCTCTGAATCGCATTCAGCGCGGCTTCTGTACATAATGCCTAAGTAGTCGCAGAGACCGACAGAAACGTGTTAGCAGTACTAGTTTCACATCACGTTTCCACGTACCCTCAGGTCAGCACCACCATATCCTTTAGTAAGCTTGGCCAATCCTTTTACACTTTCTTTCCCTTGTTCACTGGTCCACCCTTCCCAGTTCTTGGTCATGATGCCAAGAATTTTCTCCCGCGCTTCTTGGGAAGGCAAAGGAAAGTAAAACTCGCGATCAAATCTTCCGGGTCTTCGCAGTGCTGGATCAATGGCGTCGGGCCGATTTGTGGCGCCGATGACGATGACTTGACCCCTGCCATCCATCCCATCCATGAGCGCTAGGAGAGTGGACACAATAGAAGCATGGATCTGGTCTTGTTTGGAAGATCGAACGGGAGCGAGACCATCGATTTCGTCGAAGAAGATGATGCTAGGTTGACAATTACGTGCTTCCTCAAACAGAAGCCGGAGTTGACGTTCCGCTTCACCAACCCACTTCGAAAGGCAGTCTGCACCCTTTCGCATGAAGAACGCTGGGTGACAGGGCGTGAGATCGTATGACATCCACAAGGATCGAAGCACGGCGACGTACAGATACCTTTCCCATTAGCACGACAACTGGCTGCAAGTGCGCGTGCCAAGAGAGTTTTTCCTGTGCCAGGTGGGCCGTGAAACAACACTCCGCGAGGGGGAGTGAGGTTGAAGCGCTGAAAGACTTCAGGATACAACAAAGGTAAAATAGTCATCTCCTTGAGCGAATGGATGTCTATTCCATATTAATTCAGCAATCCATGTGTATGACACCAAGAAGCCGCCATACGTTCATCTAAACCTCCGACTTCGTCGAATGTTACATTTTGGTTGACTCCCAGGGGGTCGGCGTCAGCGAGAACTGGAACTGATGAGTAAGCGGGTATCAGATAAAGGTGACCACTAACCTGAATCGCCGACCTTGCCAAGGTTGGATGGAGTCCCTGCAGCTGCAGCCAGCTCCCCAGGCAGCATGCCTGCGCCACCTGCGCCAACAGCACCAGCGCCCATGAAACCACCGGCAGTACCAAAGGGCTTTCTGGGTGTGCGCGTAGGAATGTCCGAGTCCTATGGTATTGCATGAGTATGGCAGAACCATAGCGCTGAATAAAATCGTATCACGTACGGAATCATCGGCTGGCATGCCCATCCACCTGCTCAGCTCCGCTCCAGTGGCACTCCATCCTGGTCCACGTTTATTACGTGCACCGCCGCGGTTGGCAGATTTGCTCTTTGGCGGAGGTTTTGTCTCTTCTATGGGCGGAGGAATGGCATAGTTGATCTTGGCCCTTTGCCTGAGAGAATACGGTCTACCGTCGTCTTGAACTTCAAGATCCTGTTCGCCCTCTGCGTCGAGGTCCGGTTCACCCTCTGCATCTATGTCTGGTTCGAGGTCAGATGATGTATGTGGTGCGTCGTCGAGGGAACCATCCGGGTCTGATTCCTCAGAGGGCTGATCGACATATTCATCACTCTTCATAACCACGCGACTTCTGGCTCGGGTCATGTGCTTTGGCCTCGGTGGGTCTGGAATGGAGGAAGCGGGACGACTGGACTGGCGGTTGATGCGAGGATTGCGACGAAGTGAACGTCTTGGCTGTTGATCCTCGTCGTCCTCGTCGTC